>AYEL01088195.1:0-104484 GCA_000484575.1 Olivierus martensii
TTGTATAGTGTGATGCCGCGCAATGTAACGATTCATTTTGTTCTCTTATTCCACATAATATTATATGGTGTGCACACCAAATAAAGCCTCCTGCAATGAAACAACGTTTTTATTCATATCCTGAATAAACAAATATATCACAAAGTTTAACTTTGTTGAGGAACATCGCTAAAATACCAATTGTTTACTTTCAGTATCTCTTTTATACTACTTTCAGCCACCATATTGAAAAATCATCACGCCCTCTATAGTCCATTTGATTCGCGAATTGGAAGGAAGCCGAACACCTTCCGCTTAGGTACAAAACTTTATGGAACCGACTGTACATAAAAATCTCAATGTTTTAAGGAAGTTTATGATTTTATGTTGGGCCGCAGGTTGGACAGCCCTGGTCTAGATAGTCAAATATACTGATGTATAAAAAATAAATAATCGTATAGATTAAAAAGCTCGTATACGTCTATATAAGTTTGGGCATAAAAATTCTATTTCTGGAATTTTTGTATCGAAACACAGGACCGTTTAGCAGATAAACGAATAAACTATATATATTGAAAAGCTATTTTAATAACATATTGTCAGTAACTAAAACAAAAACGATTATTTTTCAATATAATTAAAATATGAAACAACCCAATAATATTTGTTTTCATTTTGCATGCTATTTTCTGCCTCGTTTTTATTATTATAAAAACAGGTATTTTTTTAATTAAACAATTTTTAAAATCTGGAGATTCTCGAGAATTTCTGAAAGAGAATTTCGAGAAATAAATTAATTAGTAATTGGGGAATTCCCGAATCTCGAGAAAGCAAACCTTTCTCTGGCCATTGAGCCTACACGTACTGCCCTCTATAGCTCGTGGCGGATCTCAATGCGGCACTATATCATATTATTAATTCTGTATTTTCCTGTTCGTCAGTGGTTGATGTCGTTTTATTTCACAAATTTATATTTAAGAGTTTCCGTCGATTAGAGGAAACCACTAATTATTTTTATTTTTGGCTAAAATTTTAATAAGTAATAAGACACAAAAAACTTATTTTTTGAATTTAATATATTTAGCATCGATTTTTATCTTTAATATTAAAAATGAAATATTGATGGATAATTAATAATTTGATTAGAAACAGTTTTGGACTTTTTACAAATAATTTTAAGAGATATTTTTGGCAAAATTTTAGAGTTTAAATTTTCACCATTTAAAAATATTCTCTGCAAATAAAAATCTAAGGAAAATTTTTATCTTTTAATACGACGAAGATAAAATATTTCAAAACTTCGAAAAAAGTTTCGTAGAAAACAAATTTTATAATAAATTTACCGATAGATGGCGATATAGGTCCTTATGTAATAAAGGGCGCGTTCACGGAGCAAGAATAGATGGAGACGAAACGGAAGTGGATTTTGCGTGTCCCGAAATTCAGCGACATCTGGTAGTTGAAAATAATGATAGAACTTTGTTTTTTGGGTTGGGCATGCGCAAAACCTGGTTTTGTGCACGTGGTTTTGTGGTCTACTTCGAATTTTTGAATTAGTTGTTCGGTATTCATTTTTATTCTATAATTTAACGTAGAAAATAAAAAAAAAAAAACAAATAATGAGTTCATACGTAAGGGGAGGAACGTATTGTTTTGTTTCTACGACATGAAAATTTCACATGGGCGGCATGACAATTCACAGAGTGTTGGACTACTGGAAGTGTCAGACTACTGAGACTCAACTGTATATAGATTTCAGACAATATTAAAAATTGAAAAATTTTTAACTAATAATAAAACACAATGATTGGCAAGTTTATTGCCTTATTACTGACTTAAATTTGAAGATCACTTGGAACTTAGTGGCTCTGAAATTCAAAGTTGAGTAGTAAATAATAAAATAAATATGTAATATCTATCATAAACTAATGTATTGTAGTATACATAATTATACTTATTTTAAAACTTTTGAAATGTTTTAAAATCAAAGGTAAAATGATAGTGACTTTCTGATATCCAGGAACAAATTAAAAATTTTTACATTGGAATTAATGGGAAATGAGTTTCTGATTTATGAATTTTCTATTAACAAACAATTTTTATGACCTCAGTAACTTCATATATAGAAGGATACTTGTATGTTATTGTCCTACTTAACATAGTTTGTATAATTCAAATCATAGATTGTAGACATCCATAACTGCATTTTATTATATAAGATATTGTTTACATATTTATTAATAAAAATATATTATGTAAATTTTCTTATTATGAAATGTTTTTAAATAATTAAAAACTAAAACTTTAAAATTAAGTTTTTAATATGATTTAAATAACATATAATAATCAATTAAATCTACATTATTATAATTAAATAATTATTTTTATAAAAAGCAACATACCACATATCTAATGATGTTGAATAATCTGTTGAACCTAAAAGGACATCTGGAGGACGATACCATAAAGTGACTACTTCGTGAGAATACGTTCTACTTGGTACAGATTTAGCTCTTGCTAAACCTAAAGCAAATAATTTTACATTTAGAACATATCAACAGACAGTAAACAAAGCTAAAATAAACTGCTTATCTTACTGTTTCAAGATCAAAGTTCATAAAATAGCACTTAATAGCAGTATGTACGTATAAAACTTTATTATACAAAAACGTTTTCGATACATGTGGTATCAAAAACGTTTTTGTATAATAAAGTTTTATACGTACATACTGCTTTTAAGTGCTATTTTATGAACTTTGATCTTGAAATATCAACAGACTATTTAGATATTTAAAACAAAGTATCCATAAAAGAACTATACAAGAGAATTTATCATTTAAATGCAGTAAAATTTTCCCACAATGAAACAATCTATTTAATGAAGCTATTAATTAGATCTAACAATCTCTATGTATTTCTACTTACCTACAACTGCACTCCCATACAATACAAAAATCATTTAGATGTCTGCTAGCTGTTTTCTGATGATGATTAATGTTTAGATAAAAGTAAAAATGGTAATTTGTGGATGTATTTATCACTTTTTCATTTTGTTGATCCTTGTTTGTTCAAAGCAACCTATGGACTTGTGCCAAGTTTGCTTTTAGTAAAATAATGTCTTTGCAAGGAGTATTTTTGATATTTTAGAGAATCAAAAACATTCCTTAGAGTGATAACCCAACTAATTAAAGGCTGGCCAATACCCAGTCTTTAGATGGATTCAATGACTGGGTCGGACTTTTCCTGAAATATGTAGAAGTTTGAGATCTGGAACTGAATTTGAAAATATCAAGTGGCAAACAACCATTCTACTATACCAATGTCACTATGTTTCTAAAATACTAATGTCTTTACTATCAGACCAATGTCTTATGCTTAGTTCTGCTACATTTCATTTAAAAGCAAGTACAATATTATTTCTATTCAATACTGGAACTGAAGTAACTATTGTATTTATTAATGCAAATATGATGAAGATTATTAATTGTTATATATTTGACAAAAAAGCATTGCATTGATGATATTTTCTTTTGGTGCCCTCTTTTACTGATTGTAATTTATTATAAAGGTAATGTATTCTAACAAATTGAAGTGGAACGTGTTCCAGTCATGAAAAAGTTCCTGAATGACGTTCAGCCCTACTATACCACTGCCCAAAAAATTTGCCAGCATGCCACTTTGGGCACCTATGCCATAGGTTTGCCATTTCTGCTCTAGAGTGACCATTTATTCCAAATTTTCCAGGACAGTTCTGGATTTTGATGCATTGTCTTGCCTCAGTGTCTTGATATTGGAAAACATCCCAGATTTTAAAAATCATCCTGTTTTCAAAATGTTTGCATTGATGATATTTTCTTTTGGTGCCCTCTTTTACTGATTGTAATTTATTATAAAGTTCTTATCTACTTTTTATCATTCAAATCAATTTTATCATTATCTTTTAATTCCAATGAAGAAAATCATTTTTCAATATGAATAATAAAACAACATAAACTAAAAATTTATTGAAAAAGTCACAAATTTTAAATGTTATTTACTAAAATTGATATTGATAAGCATATAATTATCAATTTTGTTCAAATAAAACAATATTTAATGAGAAAATAAAAAGTGATTTTGGTACAAACTCTTAATGACAAACTAGGAAAACATTCAATCATTTAAATTTTGTTATATCAAGAGTTTTACTGAACATGTATATATATATATCTCATATATTTTATCTTATTATTTTTATTTATTTTATACTTTGGGAAAGATGTTGTCTTTGGAAAGAGTTTGGGGAGTCCACTCTCCCCTAAAGACTTGCTGTCAAGCTAGATTTATTTTTGTTTATGTTATACTGTACTTGACTGGGGAGAGAGACCTCACACACACACACTTGCTTGGTGTGGAGAAAAGAGGTCTCTTTGTGTCGCCTGTATAATTTTGTAGTTTAATAGAATAAATCCAAAATAATCAAATTTTGTGTGTCATTTTTATTAAAATCTACAATCAACAGAATACAACACACACACACACACACACACACACACACACACACAGTTTATAAGTTCTCACTTAATGAGTTTCCTGGATTTGTGAATTTTTTTCTCAAATATGAGTAAAAAAATTGAAAATATGAGCATCAATTGCCAAAAATAAATGCTAAACATTCATAAAAAGGTGTTTCAAACCATGTACAGAACTATACAATATAGTACAATTGGGTTAGGGCAAAAATTGCATCATTTGCTATGAAATCAGAAGATTCAAAATGGCAGTCAAAAGGCAGAAATAGTGAGACCTCTGGCTTTATTGGCATATTATATATATAATTTCCATTCTGGATTGTGCCTAAAAGAGTAATTCATCTGTATTAAAGTTCATCTATTTATCAGCCAATAATAATGATGAATAAAAATTATTTTAATATTTATAAGATATAATTTCTTTAGACAGATAAATTATTATTTAATCATAAATTATTTTGTTTTTAAACAAAATCAATAGTTTATGATTAAATAATTATTTATCTATCTAATTTATTTTACTTAATTTTCTTTTGGTCAAATTGCATTGCTGAGAATGGAACTACTTATTTTAAAAGGAAAATGCTATGGAAAATCAATTCTTGGTTTAAGATTACTTATTTTATGATCTCACTCCAAGAATGAATTAATTTGTAAAGTCAAAAACTACCTATATATATTATTACAAACAAACAGAAATATTATAAATTAATTTGACTAATCTCTTCATTTATATAAATTACAGTACATGAATTTATTATAGAAAAGTATATATTTTATTATAACAAAATTATTGGAAATAAATATATACAATATTTATTGACTATTTTATATATAATGGTAGATCTCTTATCAGAAAGATTTAAAATATTACTAATCACTGTTATTTTGACTCTATTCACATAACCATATTTAACAATATAAAATATTAATAATAATATATTATTTAAAGAATATTTTTTGTTACCTTCAAATTAAATTTTGTTTCAGAAATTTTTTAACAAAAAAAAAAAATGAATTTTATATAATCCTCTTTTTCTTTATCTACTCCAAGGCTTAATCCAATTCAAAAGTCTTTCATTGAAGCCAAGATTTTCTGAAATTCAAACTCAAAACTTTTTCATAATATAAATAATTTTGTCATTATTTCACTTATTGGATTATTTTTTAATGCAGTTTTAATTTTAAAATATATTCATATTGAAATACAATGTTTGCAAAAAAAAATGAAGCATCCCAAGAAACAGACAGGAAACTGCAAAACTTGGTATACAAATACCTTTTAGTTAAATATACAAATGATTAATTCCAGTGCCATGAAACACACATGGCATTTTGAAGCTCATGAGAAGAGCAAATCTTCTCATGAGCTCTCCAATATAAAGAGCAGCATTCATAAAATATGGATATATCTGATCTGTTTTGTTGTTTAATTGCATTAAGTAGTCTATAAAAATGCTTCTATGACAGCAATACGAGCAACTGAACAAATTTGAGAGAGGATCTTTCAAATATTTACAGAAAATCTATGATAAATCTACCTTTTTTTTTTGCAAGAGTGTATATTTAATTTATAGTTAATTAGAGATGACTGAATTTTGATGGGTCTGATACAATCTATATTTAAATATCCACCATTTTTAAGACAAAAAAATTCCATAGTCCACAGTTCTTAATATCAAATCCAATAGCATTATATTGCAAGATTTTGTTTGAAATGTTTTGAAATTTGATACATTTGAAAATTATGAATATATTAAAAAATGACCAGATACTACTTCTGCCATCACACAAAAATTTTTTATTTTGATTTTCTTTTTTTAGTTTCTGAAATTTCTACGCAATATTGGTCATTTAGTTACATTTGGCAACAGTACTGTTTTTAGGCTTGGGTAAGCAAAACATTTGTTCCAGGCATCACATGTCACAAACAGAAAAAAGTAAATTTATTTAATAAGAAAAATGAAATATTCTAAATCAAATCACACAAAATAAATTTTAAGAATAGCATACATAATTAGTAAATATCATCATATGTTATATGGAATACAGAAATGAAATTAAAGGTAACCATTAATCTTCGATTTTCCAAAACATTTCCAGTTTTTGATATATCGTACTGTATTAATAAATATCCCAGGAAACCATTCTGTTTTCAAAATGCAAGATTTTATTTTTTGAAATTTCTCTGATATCTGCTATTTGGATTATATTTGACAACTGCCTAAGCACTTATCTCAGACGGATATTTGAGATCTATTCTGTTTTCAAGAAGGAAGTTTTATTAGTTTTTTTATTTTTTTTTAATTTTGTACTCGAAATTAACTACATTTAGTAAAGGTTTAACATTTAAATAACTTCAAGGGAACTATATCCAAATTAACCTAAATTATCAAGCCAAATTTTTGCCCTTGAAACCACAACGGAAATAATTTTAATGATTTGAAATAATTTGAACTAATGTTAGCGCCATCTCGTAGTTAGAATAATTACTAATTATTCTAATTACATGTTGATCTATCGGCAAAAGTCCGATGTAAGTAATCAAAAGTCATTCTAAATTAATATAACTGTCCGAAGAATCAATCTGCTTGTTGGCCTCGGTGGTCTAGCAGTATGACGATGATGTTGGGACGTTAGCCCAAAGGTCCCCAGTTCGATCCCGGGCATGGAGCAAGAATAGATGGAGACGAAACGGAAGTGGATTTTGTGTGTCCCCAAATTCAGCGACATCTGGTAGTTGAAAATAATGATAGAACTTTGTTTTTTGGGTTGGGCATGCGCAAAACCTGGTTTTGTGCACGTGGTTTTGTGGTCTACTTCGAATTTTTGAATTAGTTGTTCGGTATTCATTTTTATTCTACAATTTAACGTAGAAAATAAAAAAAAACAAATAATGAGTTCATACATAACGGGAGGAACGTATTGTTTTGTTTCTAAGTGCAAAAATACCCTTCGAAATAATCCAGATAAAATATATCACAGATTGCCGAAGGACGTAGAAATGTAAGTATTGTAAAATTGCAACGTTACGGTTTTTTATATTCTTAAGAGAATTTGTGAATTAATAATTTTTAAATAGCGTTTATTTACCGATAATATAGGTGCAAGAAATGGCTCATTGCTATTGGAAGAGAGGACTTGAAAAATAAAACAATATCTGATTTACACAATTTCAGAATATGTAATGATCATTTTACAAATTAATAACGAACAAGCCAAACTTCCCCTGGCGGATAAAGTTTTTAAGTTATATTTTTAGATTAATAATTATTTTTTTTTTTTTGAATTACAGCTACGGTGCCACCATCTATTGAATTAATGATTAAATAATTTTATAATTACGTACTAGGGTGGCGCCATCTAGTGACTAATAATTAAACTATAATTTTATAAATTTATTTTCCCGAAATAAAATTTTCGCACCGCACCGGAATCGAACCGGGATCTCTGGGTCAACGCCCCAGCGCCTTAACCAGTTAGACCACGGTGACATGGCGGAAACCCATCTGACAGTACCTATTTTAATGATTTATTAAAATAGGTACCTAATTATTAGTTTTTACCAATCTCCGTCTTCAATACTGGGCTGCTGATATTCACGCCTCGCCCGCTAACTATAGAAATCCATTGATCTAATGCTTCTTTGACTTCTGAATCCTTTCCATCACGCTTTCTTTTCGATGTTCCTGGAATTTCTTTCTGTAATGCCCACTCCTTACGCAATTGATTTTCTTTTTGTAGGAGACTCATCTATGGTAGATTTGGTTTATTTCTGTGAGTCTACAATGGCTTGTATTAAATGGCTGGTTTTTAATTTTATTCAGCCAAGCAATTTTACTTGAATGTAAAATCCTTTCTTGACATCTTGGCAAAGATTGGTATATGTATGTGTAGCCATACTTTCGAAAAATCCCTAAAATATATCAAAAATTGAAAATTCCTTTTCTGCTACTGTCCCAATTAAGCGTTTAAATTTTGTATTAGTTTATTAGCTTGGTTTTCGTTCTTTGAGATTTGTCCCAATTACACAGCTATCCCAATTAACTGGTGTCCCAATTAAGCAGAACCCACTGTATATATAATTAAAAATATAAAAACAATTGGACTTTTTTCATCTCAATATGATAGATGAAAGACAAATTAAATTAAAACTAATTTTATAATGATCAATTGCAACTTAATATTCTTAAATTGTAATATAAAAACATTAGAGCTTCCTATTTTTAAGACAATTTATTTCTTGCAAATTTATACAAATTATTATGATGTTTAATTTTAATAATTTCTTTTTTTTGAATTGATGAAGTTGGAGCATTTAAATATATGTATACCTTGCTACCTGGCAATTCTCAATTATATTCTTGTTTTATTTTATATTCCTAAATGAAAATTATCTGCAAAATAATATTTAGAAAAAGTATATAAAACATAAATTAATGCATAAATGGGTCAAGCACAAAGCCATCCTGAAAAACTGAAGCTGTGAAATTAAGAATTGAACTTAGATACTACAAAGTGATATACAAATGCTTTAAAATATGGTCATCTAGCAGAGTCTCTTAGGCCTAGAATACTGTGCTCTTAATAATAGTGTAAATATGTTTTTAGGCTTTTATATGCATTACAAACTGAAAAAAGGCTGTGATTTGCATTACAGTGGTGATCTGTAATGTAACCATTGCAACAACAAGATATGTCTGTATTTTGAAGCCAATTTAATTAATATAGGTAATGTTTATTTTTTTTCCTACCACATTTTTTTTATAACTAAAAATGACAGCTATTACTTTATATATCATTAGTTAATCTATTTTATTAAATGCAAATAGAATAATCTCTGATATTTCTGATCAAATAATTTGAGAGATATCTGATTTTATCATTTAGTAAAAATGGAATGATTATTTGGCAATTAGTCATACTTTGATAGAATTTTTGTTAGATTTGATTTTTTATAAGTCATGACAGAATAGAACATTTTCCTATTTGTGTTAAAACAATTAATTTATATTAATGACTACACACTGCCCATTAATAACACTGACACAGACCTAATGAATAAACTGACACACTCTCCAGGAAACATTAACCAAATTCATAGGTATGGATCCCATTCAACATCTACGCATTCCTAAACTCTACAACTCATAACAGCCAAACAATGCAGTACACAGTATGAACACACACATTCTACCAAAACTTATTAATGCTGAAACAACACTCATAGAAATACACACACTTATTTATGCAGCTGCTGGTGTCACTTCACACCTATGTCTTAAAACACTCCCAAATCAACTGGGCATAAACAAACAACACCACTTAAAACCTGCCTGGCAAAAACGACTCAAAAAACAAATAATCAAAATCAGAACAGAACTTGGTAGATTCACTCAATACACAAAACACGACACATCCGCAAAACTTATGAAATCTATTAGAAAGATTTTCAGAAAACTTAAAACACACACACGCCATGAAAACCACAACACACACATTAAAGAATACATTGACACACTAAAACAGAAACTTGCAGCAAAATCACAATGCTTGAAACGTTACAAAACCAGCCTAGCATGTAAACAAGACAACACACTATTCACTAACAACGAAAAGATATTCTATAGAAACATAAACACTAAAGATCCTAGACAAACACAAAACAGTGAAATACCAACATAACAATCACTCACTAGCTTCTGGTCTGCCATGTGGGCAGTCCCAGTTACACACAACCAGAAAGCCAGTTGGATTTGACACGCATACATGCCCTAAACATACCCGAAATGCCCTTTACTATCATTACTGCTGAAGAACTCACAAACACAATAAAATGCACACACAACTGGAAACCCTCGGGTATGGATATCAGTATTATTAATGATTCATTAGAGAAAAATGCCTATTATTATGTTGCTGGTTTTGTTAAATATTTTTAAAAAAAACACTATTGTAAAGTTTGTGAATCAATTTTAGTTGGTGATTCTTCTGAATTGCTTCCTGAACAAATTTTATTGCAATTTAAAGAATTGATAGATTTTCGATTATCTCAACCTTCTCATCTTTTTTTTGAGTTTTTTATGAAATGTGATCAAATTTTAGAAGAGTTTTTTTCGGAATATTCTATGGATATTAGTATTATTAATGATTCATTAGAGAAAAATGTCTATTATTATGTTGCTGGTTTTGTTGTTAAATATTTTTTAAAAAACACTATTGTAAAATTTGTGAATCAATTTTAATTGGTGATTCTTCTGAATTGCTTCGTGAACAAATTTTATTGCAATTTAAAGAATTGATAGATTTTCGATTAACTCGACCTTCTCATCTTTTTTTTTTGAGTTTTTTATGAAATGTGATCAAATTTTAGAAGAGTTTTTTTCGGAATATAGCTACCAAAAAAATGTTAAGAAAAATTTAGTTCATATAATTAGCAATAAAAAGGATAAAAGTTTCAATCTGTGTACAGAAGAAATTACATTATATTTAATTTCAGTAATTGTTTCTTTAAAACATGTTAAGAAAAATTTAGTTCATATAATTAGCAATAAAAATAATGAAAGTTTCAATCTGTGTACAGAAGAAATTGCATTATATTTAATTTCAGTAATTGTTTCTTTAAAGCTACGTTGGAAGTTAAAATTCCTAAACAGGAATTTAGATTGAATATGTTTATTGATAAATATGTTATATATACTTGTAAAATTCTAATAATGACACTTTTATATAGTAAATAGCAGCAATAAAAATTGCTTATATTAAGTAAGGAGAAATTTTTATTTATACATTGTTTCTTAAATTTTTGTTCATGCATTAAATATTATTGTATTTTCTTATCTTTTCAATTTTAATATAATGAAAATGATTTGGTTAAAAAATACTCTGTTTAAAATTAAATTATAATTAAAAGAGATTTTTCTAGTGTAAAAATATTTTTGAAAATGTATGTTTTTTATAGATTGATCATATACTGTACTTGAATATAAAATGTTACGCTATTTTTGAAACTACGAAAGTAATTTTGGTTAATGTTTTAATTATTTAACGATGAGATTAAACAATTCAAATTTGTTTAAAAATTTTTATTTTAATGTATGTTTTTTATAAATTGATCATATACTTGAATATAAAATGTTACGCTATTATTGAAACTACGAAAGTAATTTTGGTTAACGTTTTAATTATTTAACGATGAGATTAAACAATTCAAATTTGTTTAAAAATTTTTATTTTAAGCAGAATATCTTGCATTTCGTATTCATAGGAAAATCCCAATTGAAATTATAATTATTTACGAAAATGAAAAAAAAAATTTTTGCTTATTAAAGTAATGTACGAACAAAAGTCTTTCATTTATGATTTAATCAACAACATGGATAGTTATAGTAAATGTGGTAAATTTAGTTACGTTTCCAGTTCCTAGATGGCGCTTGTTAAAAAGTGACAGGAATTTTTAATATAGAGGTCTATGGGAGTTTCGTCTCCATCTATTCTTGCTCCGTGATCCAAGTCTTTCATTTATGATTTAATCAACATGGTTATAGTAACTGTGGTAAATTTAGTTACGTTTCCAATTCCTAGGTGGCGCTTGTTAAAAAGTGACACGAATTTTTAATAGAGGTCTATGGGAGTTTCGTCTCCATCTATTCTTGCTCCGTGGGCGCGTCGCCTTGTAAAGCGGCTATATCCAACGCCACCTAGGTGGCGTTGCTATAGGCGCATTCGGCAATTCAGATCCATCTGACCAGATATCTGAATAGATCACGTGACATCTGAATTTCGTCTGACTCATCTGACTTAGTAAAGGTATTCAAAATGCAGGTTAAAAACATACATCAAATTATATCGTCATATCGAAACTTACTAGTTGTGTTTTATTGTTCGAATTCTTCAGTCCTAATTCAATATGGAATAGGTTTTAGATATTACGATTAAATTAAGAAGAATGAATGTTAAGTTGTTAATTAAAATAAAACAATGAATAAGACAATTTGATAAATATATAAATGAAAATAAAACATGCACAAACTAAAAACGGTACTTAAAACTGTTAAGTTAAAATTTACTTCCTGTTACTTTTTCTTGTATCTGATTGTCACGAGTAGAAAATGGTCAGCCTGCTTTATCCTAAATATTTATTTTCCTTTTCGTGATTACAATTTAATCTAATAGGAAAGAAAATATCCAAAAATTATTTATAGAAAACAAACACACTGATATTCTGTTAGTTTTGGTTTTAAACGCCACCGGTAAATTAACGAATTATCGGACGAACGGTTTAAAATGCATTAAGTATGTGGTCAGGGAAGGTATGTGGTTTTGATTTCACTTTCATAACCATATTATATTTGAATAGGATGATTCTGATCCAGTTATAATATAGAATTATAGATACTGGACCCAACGTAATACATATCTTAGCAGTACGTTTTTTGCTGCTAAGATATATGGCATATCCTTAGCAGCAAACACGTGCGTGGCTTCAGCTGAATCACTAAGCCTATCAAAATTTAAATCCAATTTAATTAAAAAAATCAGATATTTTCGTTAAAATTGAAAAAAAAAAAATTATTGGCTAGACTAATGCGTTCGGAACAGTTACTGTATATAATCATCTCTTAATAATAATTATAAAATGATACAATTTTACATTACCGCCATATGAATGAAAGCAGAGCCAATCGAATGATGTTGACAAGTGGAGTAAACTTTCCAAAATGACTTTCTATCTGGCACGATACACTTAGACACGGTATGCCTATGCGCATACCTCCTACGTATTATGTCGTCACACTTACTCTGTGGTTTGGAGTTCCATCTAGAATTTTCACTCCAAATCTTTATAATAGGCTATTTCAACCTTAAAGCTCCAGTTAATAGAAGAGCCCAATATCAAACCAAATTCGATCTGAAATTTGAAGGATTAAATGTTTATCTTCTTTGCCATACCAAAATATCTAATCCCTGACAATTTTGATTCAGAATATCCCATTTTACTTATAAATGCATAGGAAGTTACTTTCAGTGTGTTCCCTATACATTCTCTCACTTTATATGTCGAAGGTATGGGAATGTATAAGAAACAGAACGTAAACATTCAACTTTTATATACATAAATGATACTAGCTAGCTAGCCAGGAATTTCTGGGACGCAATATAATCTGTTTATATACACTTGTGATGACACTCATTTTATCATCATAATGGCATCATCTGATATTTTATGGTGCGAAGCATTGTTACGTCATGACGACGTTATTTCGTTAGCATCACGATACACTTAGACACGGTATGACTATGCGCATACCTCCTACGTAATGTGTCGTGTAAGTAAATGTAGTTGATAAAATCTGAATCGTAAAGCATCAATTACTATAATAAATTATTTTAAATTAATAAAGATTTAAATAACTTCTTGGCGATTTCAAGTTTTATTTTCACTTATTTATCACTCAAAATATATCTTACTGTTCTTCAAATTGTAATCTTCTTTAGAAATTTTATATTTAAAATGCTTATAAATACTATAGGCCTACAATAACTTAATAAAGTAATTAAATTTCATATTAAATAATGATTTTGAGGAAACATTTAGGATATAAAAACATTGATACGGAGCTATCAAAGAAATACTTTGTATATAGTTCTTCATATTAGTCAAATTAATTGTAATCAATTCTTGCTTCAAGAAACTTAAAAAGATTTTGCTAATGTCAACGACTTATTTTACTCGAATTCAAGTAAAAGAAAAAGGTGTTCTACTTTTCTACTTTTTACTTGTCTTGAAAGACAACTTGAATAATACACGATACACTTAGACACGGTATAACTATGCGCATCACTCAAAAGAAAGGCTATTAATTTTCGCTTCTTGCTTAGCTGGTTCACATCAAACGATAATTTATATCGAGCATGCGCAAACGTATGCTCGATTGAAATTATCGACGCCTGTAGTACATTTATAAATAGTAATTTATAAATAATTAATAGTAATTTATTTATTTTAATAGTAATTTATTTATTTCATATTAATAGTAATTTATTTATTTTTTATTTATTTAAAATTATGGTCAATATGTATTTTTATTCCCTTGATTCTCTCTTTTTTAAGGAGTCCAGTATTTTCTTCTGAGCCCGGGGCCTCAACTGATCTTAATCTGCCACTGCTGGCTCTAGGAATGTTATGAATACCCAGGTGACAGTATGTTAGCAATATGGAAATACGAGATGCATGGTAGTACTTAGGTAGTCTTATTAGTTTATTGTGCCTGCATTTATGATCAATTAGCCACGTTTGTGTTTTATTGTGCCATCTTATTTCTTTGATGTTAACATTTTAAATTATTTTTATTTTTATTCTTATTTTATTTTAATGTGTATATATTTCTAATATTACTGTTGTATATTAGTTTCAGCATATTTAATGTTTTAATACATATTTTGTTACCATTGGAGCATGTCAAACTTCCATTTTTTTGAATTTATGTAATTTGAGAAACTGTTCCTTTTAGCATCTGTTTTTCTTCCTATATTTTAATGTGTAGTTGAAGATGGTTAATCTATGTAACCGAAAACATTACTAGAATTAACTGGAATTAAATGAAATTTTGAATACTGTTCCATTGTGCTTATTTTCTTAAAACTTTTTCAGAATAGAATGCATTACTAAAATTTAACATAATCTTATGAATGCAGATACACTATACACTTTCACTGTTTTAAAGTATAGCAATCTAATACACTGGGATTTTAGGATAAATGACTACAGTGGTACCTCAAAATTTGATGTCCGGCAATTCAACAGTTGAATTTCACAGGAAGACGCATGTGCATGCATGGAATTGTGTGATGTTATTTGTTATTTGCATGGTTATTTGTCAGTTCTTGTTGGGTTGGTTTGGTGTTTGCTTGTGCTGTCTGTTTTAATTTTCAATTCTGCATTTTTCAGAAAGTAAAAAAATTTGTGCATCCATAGTTATTATTAATTTTTTGAGTGAAATTTAGTGATGATTCAAAGAGAAGTGAACAGAAGAATAATTCAGGAAAGAAGAATACTTGATTGAGCATAGAAAGAAGAAAGAAATTGTAGATAAAGTGCAGAAAAGTAAAATAATTACAGATGTAGCTCAAGAGTATGGTGTTCTAAGACAACTTGGCAATGTTTTGCAACAGAGAGAGAAAATTATGAGTGCTAAAGAGACAACTTGGCAATGTTTTGCAACAGAGAGAGAAAATTATGAATGCTAGAGTGTCTGCTGAAGCAATAAAAATTTCTGACAAGAATAGATCTTTAATCAATGAAGAGATGGAAAAGCTGCTTCTCACCTGGATTAGATAAAGATAGATGAAGGGAGATCCAGTAACTCAGGCAATGATCTGAGAAGGCTAGGTTACTCCAGGATGTACCTCAAGATCAAACTAAGGAATTTAAAGTAAGTCGAGGCTAGTTTCATAGATTCAAAGGTAGAACAGGATAAAGAAGACTTTACTCTAACATCCAAGGGCTAATAAATTGTGTATTGTGTATAAAATATTGTATTTTGTAATTTAGTGTGTTATACAATTGTAAAACACATATAATAAAGTAAATAATATAGTGTATCTCTCTCTTGCCTAACCCACTAGGGGAGTGGGATGAGGTCTGACAATGAATTAATCTATTTTCCATAGTCTTATATTGGAAAAATTGTATCGTATCTGTCGCCGAACTGTATTATTTTTGAATGTAGTTCGGCAATGGATTAGTGTCGAATTGTGAGCTACCACTGTACTCATGTATTAAAACAATAACTATTTATACTGTTTAAAAATAAACTGCATTCAAAAATAAGAAAATTCTATGGAAAATCTACATTATTCAGTTTATTATTTTTGTTTTAAAAGGCAACTATATTAATAATATTTTAAAATATTGTACACATTATTTATCAAATAATATATATTTTTTATTTAATATATGATAATTAAACTTAAGTCAATTTAAATTATTTAAGGTTTGCCCAGATGTAATCACATCTAAATAGAAGATTGTAAAGAAATAAGAATTTAGAAAATGAATTGAATAAAAGATGTTTTAACATGCCATAATAAATACAATTTGGTTCTACAGAAATGATGCCTAAACAATGCAATACTGTGTGAAGCTCAATCATTAAGGTTATAAATGTCAGGCTTGGGCCTGAAAATGAGAGGATCATTCACAACAACAGTTATTACTTCAAAAAGTAGCAGGATAATTGCTATACTGGAAACTGAATAAAGTTAATCTAAACAGATCAGCAATACTTTGACAATCACTTATAATTATTGTTATGGCTGAACAAGAAAATATAATAGAATGAAATATAAAATTTCCACTGATTTTACAAATCTTATCCCATATTAACTTGGAATCTAAGAACAACCAACCAATAGACAAACAACTAATAGAGAACCTGATAGCAATTTACCTCCTTCAAGAGTTTCTTCCTTCTGGCACTAACAGTTTACCTCCTTCAAGAGTTTCTTCCTTCTTTTTATAGGTAGTCCTTGATTTATGATAGATTCAATTTAAACCCCATCATCATAAATCAGAGCAGTCGAAAGTCAGAAATGTCCAAAATATATGAATGCCCATAAGCAAACATAAACAAAAATGGATATTTTCTATATATCAGACCATTGCTCAGGGTTCAAAGCCTTATCAACTGCATTGACCAATCACAAAATTTACTGATTACATCACCATTGTAAATACAAGTGGTCATAAGTTGTGAACAGTGCCGGATTAAGTTAGTGCGGGGCCCGATTGGATATTTCTCACAAGGCATCTTGAAAGTTGAATAATATGAACTGTTACTTGTCTTCGATTGTTTCAGATTGACTCGAGCTGATGCTGACGAAGCTATAAACAAGATTGTCTCAATTGGGGATATGGTAGTATAAAAACAAATATTTTGGATTAAAATTTTTCCGAGTTAAACATAAAATATAATCTGTTCTATTAGTTTGAAAGAATATTTTATATTGTAATTATTAGATCAATATAAAAATTCTATCCGCCTATGTTTTAGATCAGGGGTCGGTAACAGGCGGCTCGCACGTGCATTTTTGGCGGCCCATAAAAGGTTGACCATATTTACATAACATGTCGCCCATATGTTGAATTATTTGAATAATACATTTTATAACAGAAATAGTAAATTAAAAATAACTTTATACTTATACTTCGTGATGTCGCCATGCAACTTCGCGCTAATCATCCAAGAGTGGGGATAACAAAGTCGACCTCACACCCAGTGCTGGATTAAGTTAATGCGGGGCCCGATTGAATATTTCTCTCGAGGCCCCTCAAAATACAGCTTATATGTATAAATAAAATAAGTAACGTTTATAAATAAATACGCAATTTTTTCAATTAATCCTTTGACTGCTATGGACGCATATATGCGTTAGCAATTGTTTCTATTCAAAAATACAAGAATTAACGTGCATCTTGAAATACAGCTTATATGTATAAATAAGTAACGTTTATAAATAAATATGCAAGTTTTAATTAATCCTTTGATCGCTATGGATGCATATATGCATTAGCAATTGTTTCTATTCAAAAATATAAGAATCAATGTTATCGATGAGTTCGAGATATTCACATATATTTAATTTGTTTATCAATGACAATAAATAAAAAATTTACTTGTATCCGAAGTACTTTCATTTGACAGAATGTTACTTCTTCCAACAAATGACAAACGTGAGTGATTGCAGTAACGTTAAAAAAGTAAGCTTTCCACTTAACTAAATTAAAATACTGTTCAATCTAGCACTATTTATTTGTATCTGAAGTACTTTCATTTGACAGAATGTTACTTCTTCCAACAAATGACAAACGTGATTGCAGTAACATCGCAAAATAATATAATTATGATATAATATATATGTCATAATGAGGAGATTTTTGTCTTTTCGTTTTGGACAAATTAAATCAACATATGAAAATACACAAAAAAGATTAATACTTATTTATGAAAATTAAAAGGAACTTTAAAAACAACAGTAACTTTGTCAAACAGGGTGAATTGATTCATTGTCTCTCAAAAAGAAAAAAAAAAACTATATATCTGATGAATTATATTATATTTTGAGCAGATTTTTGGAATAATTTTAAGTGACCTGAACATTTTTAAATTCTTTGCATATTTATCCAAGAAAAAGCAAGATCTTGATTAAGATCTATGAAGTTTTTTGAATGATTTATTTTAAAATGTTTATATTGCGATTGGCTATATCTTCATCAATTATCAGTAATAATAGTAGAACCTTCAATAATATTCTTGGTAAGAACAGAATTAATGATTTACTTGTTGGATATCATATCATGTTTTAAAAATATATTCACTTGTTATTCTGCAAATTTCACTTATAACCCATTTCCTATTGCTAAGACTCTTCCGGCCTTATATTTATGTGTAAAAATGCGAGTTTCATCTACTTCAGTCATAAATCCAAGATCAACTAATAACCTTCTATTATTCATTTAAACTATAAAACTTTTTTCGATATTTTCTGGCAACATTCACATATAGTATGCGTACTTAATTCTAATTAAAAAAGATTCGCTGTTAATTTATTTGAGTACTCGGAAAATATTTTCAGAATATTAGATAAGAATACATTGGAATCTGCAAAAATAGTATTAATTTAAATAGAAAATTTTTTCCCACATGTTCCAAGAAAAATTTTTCTTTTTGTGGGTCTACTAAAATTAGATGTTCGAAAGCTGGGGTATAAAACCTCAGCCATAATAGTAAATCTAAGCCATTATTCTTCATTTATTAGCCTTTTTATAATTTCATTTTGTCTCAATGCGGGATCCGATTGGTGCAATCGGCTTAGATCCAGCACTGCTCACACCTCAGGTTATAAAGTGAATATAGATAATTTGGTTAAGGAAAAACAACCGCAAAAGTCATATTTAAGCAAGCAGACAAACATTGTGATGCATAAACTATATTATTTTGTTTTTACATGATAATTTTTCATTCAGTTTCATTTTTGTGTTTGTTTGATCTCGTATTTTAAATATTTCTGTATTTTTTAAGATTACTATAATAAAAATTGATGATAAATATTTTTTCAGTTATTATTTTCTCTTAATTAAATGCTTGCGGCTCGATTATAAAAAATAAATGTTGAATGTGGCCAGCTGACTGGCCAGCTTTATGGCCAATAAGTTTGAAAAGGTTGCCGACCCCTGTTCTGGATTAAAGAAAAAAAATAAAAAGGAATTTTAAGTCTATTTTTAACATAGATCTGCCTCAGGAATAACACTATTATTTCTGACTGATTAAAACTTATTATAAAAATAAGTTTTTTACATTAAACTAATTATAAATAGAATTGTGCTATTGTATTTTAAAACGATTATTTTTGCTAACAATTTTCTGATCTAAATTGAGCTTAAAAAAATTTAATTCATTACTGACAGTTATTGGAACTATCAAATGCAGATCAAATGGTTAGTATGTCTCTGTCAGTGACAGCAGTAGAGAGTGCGCTAAAAACAAAAGCAGGATTATGGTTAAAGCAACTCCCACACCATGTCCCACACACATTCTTTCAATTGACACTTTGATTAACTTGCTTCAATGACATGACCAGATATGAATAGAAGATTCGTTTCAAGTTACTTGCCTTCAAGCAATTTGATTCCAAGTAACTTAACTAATCTGAACGAGACTAGCCATAATTAACAATAAAGATGTTTTTCATTATTTGTTATAATGCGGTAAAAATAATTGGAAAGGACATTATGTCAAACAAAAAGGAAAAATAATAAGTCTCTATTAATTGGCACAAAGTTTTTGCCCAGTTAATCCAGAAACTCCATATTCTGGAACACAAAAAATAAAATTATTTCTTAAATTAAGGCTTGTTTTCATACGTCATTAATTTTTAATTATATATCTCATGTTGTAAATATATTTTAAATATAAATATTTTAATGTTTTTCTTATCTATAAATCATATTGATTAACACTGACAAAATTTGATAATATTGAGTTACTGTACTAAAAAGAAAAAAGACAAAAATGATGTGTAAACATTTAGTAAAAAGAAAGTTATTTCCGTCTATTTCGTTTATAAGACTAGACTTATTCAATAAATAAGTTTATCGCTTCACACTGATTAAACACACAGATCAAATTCATAGTATACAGACTGTAATTGATTTATAATCTAATTTGATGCCCCTTTAATTAGTTATATTAAATCTGAGGTAGTTACCCATTGCCTCACCTGTAAACACCTCTCTGCACGGAAATATATGTGCTAATATTGAGTGAATGCAATGATCCATCTGATGATGCTATCTAACTAATCTAAACCATCAAATAAATGAATTTTTTCCTGACTATTAACTAAATAATAACAATAATAGTAATAATAATCTAATAAAATTCATATACAATACATTTTGACAAAGAATATTGAAATTTACACAAAAATATTTGTTTTTTGATCATTTCTATTTTGGAATAAAAATTTATATAAAATATGTTTGTTCAATTATTAATTTGTCAGTACAATAAGTAAATACAGTTCTGTATTAAAATTCATATATTGGGTCAGATCAGAACTAGATCATTCAGTCTACTGAATGATCTAGTTAGTATAAGCAATGGTTTGTTCTTAAGTTTATAGATCAGAACTAGATTCAAATCTATGGAAAGTGATAGATATGAGAAATCCTACTGAAATAATAAGAGAAAAGTATTCATTTATTTTGAAATATATGTTATGGTAAAAGTGATTAATTGGTGATTATGAATAATTGCCAGTTATTATGTTTAATCACCAATCATCTTTGTGAATTTGGTAAATTTTATTAAATTTCTCAGTTTACTGGCAGTTTTACATAATTCCCAAATGAAGTTGTTAATTTGATAAATAATGCCAAATATATTACTTTTAAAGCTATTTTTGCATAATTTCCAAAATGTAGTTTACAAATTTGATAAATATCACAAAATTTCCCATTTTTTGTTGTTTTAATTAATAATTTAATTATAGGGTTACTGTTATTTCACTTTTACAACAGCCTCTTAGCACTCATTCATTTTTTGATTTTCTCTACAT
Source organism: Olivierus martensii (assembly GCA_000484575.1). Taxonomy (NCBI): domain Eukaryota; kingdom Metazoa; phylum Arthropoda; class Arachnida; order Scorpiones; family Buthidae; genus Olivierus; species Olivierus martensii. Next base: position 21,612 of record AYEL01088195.1, read on the forward strand.
TCTTCATTGTTCTTCTTATGATACATGTTACATATCATAAAGAGAACAATGATACATATAACATATATGATAACATGTATATCATGTATATACATCATAATATATATTATATGTTATCCTGTATATGATAAAATGTATCATATACATTAACATGTTCATGTATATCTGTTAAATACAATTGGCTTTCATGAACAAATAATACAAATTCCAACATTTAAATTATTAGTCTATACAAATATCTGAGAAAACAAAATACAATCATAGGATAATATAAAATTCTTGATTACACTACATATTTTAATGTTTTTTGTCAAATAGTTGGCCATTTTTTCAGGAACAAAAAAAATTTAAACAGAATTTTCTATTTGTTTCTGAAGAAAGTCAATTATATTTGACCCAAAAGGTTAGAGTATCTTGTAGAGTAAAGAATGCATACTATTCTATGATTATTTTTGTATACTTTCTTTTATGAACAATGCATTTATCAAGAATGTGATTAATAAAAGAATGAAAGCATTTTTAAGAGTGTATAATCATACTATTTTTCAAAAATAATGTTATGAAAATATAACTCTTTATAATGAAGATTTGCTTTTAACTATTTTTCCCACATATGAACACATTATTAAAAAGTTAACACACAAAATTTTATTATACATTGGAATATGAAAAAGGAAGAATGCTAAAAAAAAAAAGATATTTTAATTTTTTTTTAACTTCTGATTGTGCATAAAATTTCTGTTGGATGAGAGAGAAAGAAAAGCTTCCTTCAAGACAATTTCTGCTTATAGAGAAAATAAAGATGTAAAATTAAGTAAGAAACTGGACATGCATTTTCAGCTTCAAATAAATGATTTGGGTGATTCATTTTTGAAATAAATGAAGATATAGAACAGTATACAATAGATTCTAGTGTAACATCATCTCAGTTAATATCATTTTGTTATTATATCACCAAGAAAACCTAAATTAATAAATAAAAATGTGGAGACCCAAAGGGACCGACTAGGATTCCATTTGTTGTTCCAGAGGGTCAAGGTGGACTCCTTATGAGTTATCTGGCCCATTATAGGACTTGAATTAAAGTCATGAGACTTTAATTCAAGACATGTTTTAGATGCATGTCCCCCCTAGTTGTCTATAGGTAGGTAATATAAGCGAGTTCTGCAAGTAAGAATGGAAGAATGTCAGATGATGCATGTCAATAACTAAGAAGACACACACTAGTATAATAGTAAAATTTCAGCTCACTTTGGCAAGATGTAAACACAATCCGTACAAGTTAAAAACCGAGCTGAAATTTTACTGTTATACTAGTGTATCGAAATTATGGAGCAGCGTAGTAAAGAAGTTGTGTTAAGAAGACACAACTTAAAACACTAAAAATATGCATTTAATTTGGCACATCCTGCAAAAAGAGAGATTTCTTTACAAATAAAGTTTATATTAATTTATAGAGGATTGATAGTGATACTCTTTTACTTAATGAACCATGGGAAAAGTCCATAATTGGTCAGGCTAGTCTAATAGCATTCAAATGATGATAACTTAAGGATGGTCTTTCTATGAAAGGCTTCTTTCCTTCTTTTCTTATTATAAAGTTGGTAATCTCATCCAGATCACTTCTCTCTTCCTATGAGTTGAGCTTTTCACTCCAGCCTCTTCAGAGTCAAAACTTCAACTTAGTTTTTACAGCAGAATTTTTACTTTCCTCCTAAGAATCAAGATTTCAACTGCTTAATCTCTACATTCCATCCCACCAACATCTTTCACCTGATAGTGCTCACCTTTATCTTTTTGATACCATGTTTCCAGATTTGTTTATAACATTGTTTGTTTAATTGGTGATTGGTTCTTGTTTTAGAACCTTGGAAGTTACTTTATTTCTTCATATTTCTTTTTTTTTTTTATCTACTTGACAAACAAAGAAAATAAATTACTGGTAAATGAATTCCTTTACAATGGCATGGTGTGAATTCCCACAAAAATATTAAAAATTTAGGGCAGTGAAATGGAATAATGTTTTATTTTCTTGCATCTCTTCATAATAGAGAGAAAAAAGATGGAAACTTATAGTAATTATAGAAAAACAAAGTAGCTTTTTTTTATATAAGCACTAACTCAAGCATACAATATTTTCTATGAACAATATATTAATTAAACTATACAGCATACAATGGCCAGATTGACAGCTGCTTCAGCTTTCCAATCAGAGGATCTGGGATCAAATTAAGAATCTCCCCTTGGAAAATTTAATTAAAAGGTCCATGCCAAACTCATTGATCCTCATCCTATACAATTCAATAAGCTTCCACAAGTGTTGGCAATCTGTGATAGAGCTTGGAGTAGCACAACACTTTAGTGATTACTGAATAATTGAGATCTGGCATTAAAAAACTAACCATGGACATAACATCTGTGAATTATAAGCTGTACTTTTATTAGAAAATAATTTTCTTACCCATAAAGCATGATATATAACTGCTATGTAACATTTTACAATTAAATCATGCTTTTGTTTCGCTTCATTCCATTATTGACCAGTACTTTGGTAATTTTTTAATCTAAATATTAATTAATCTAATATTAAATATTATCCCTTTTAGTACCAACCAGAAAGAATTCTAAGAATGTAACCTTGACATAGCATTAGACTTATAGGTTTCAGGTAAGGTCATTTCAATTAAAGCCACAATTTTCAGGAACCTAACCTATACCCTCCAAGATTTCACATTTCTTTTGCTGGACACAGTGAGTCAAAATGCGGAACATGTTCAGCCCCCTCACATTGTGCTCAATGTCCCTCTTTCCTTGGTGCTTGATTGCAAATTTTTTGCAGCAAATAGTGCAAAAGGCATTAAAGTCACTATTTCTGTCCTTCCTGATGCATCGGAACCATTTGATCTATTTTAGATCAAATTTAGTTTTCCTATGAACACATGCTTTAGGCTTTCCTTTCTCCATAGCCATTTTGTTCCATGCTAGAGCTAGAGCTAGTCAAGGAGCTATCGAAGTTCATTGGTTTCTATTCTTGTGCCATTTAGCAATTGACTGGTGAGTGTAGTGACTACTGACATCAATGTTAAACAGTATAAAGCTACATTTAGATGGTGCTACTTTTCATGCAACAAGATGCAAGCAACTAGGCACACAAGAAGGCATGTGTCACATAAATTGTAAACACTTCTGTGTTGGCTGCCTAAAAGAAAAAAAAAAAAAAAAATGTACACTCAAACCTGTTTTTCTGCATAAAAGAAATCGCATAAAAAAAATATGCTGAAACTTCATAAGCAGGCATAAAATATATCATTTGCAATACATTTAAAAATATATATATTTGTATGTGGTAAATAGGGATTAATCACAGGATGGTTATCAACTGCTGTTACTAGATGGTACAATATGTACAAGTACAGTAATTATCGGGTGGCCATGTATGGATTCTTTTTAATTTGCATGTTATTTTGACAGCCTTCTGTTGTTTTCTTTTTAAATTACATTTTTTAATTAATTTTTATTCATAATATGCATTTGATGGAATTTTTTTTATATATCGCATAAAAATAGGTTTGAGTGTAATATATAAATAATAAATTAGCATATTTTTCCTGCTTTAAGTGCTTGTGAATTTTTGTATTCTTAGAAGCAGCAGAACTTGGTAGTTTATAGTTAAAATTATAAATATTAATTAATGATTAATGAATTCTTTTATGGATTTAAATCTTTTTTGCACTCCACTATCTGATATGATCAAAATAATTTACTTTTTTTTGCACTTCTATTCTAATAAACAAAGACAAAATATTATTGTAGGTAGTTCTCAATTTATAGCATAATTTAGTTCAAATCTTGACATTATAACTAAATGCAATTGTAAGTTAGAAATATCCTAACTTTAAGGATTGCTCTCTATCAGTATTTATTATGACACAGTTATGGCCGTATTCTCAATGACGAATTAATTCTCAGATCAAGATCACTTCTATTTTTCGTATTTGCCACAACAAATTTCGTGAATTAATCTTCAACTACCAGGGGTTATTTAACTCTCTTCTATCGGGGAGGGGTTAAATAACCTCTCGCAGATGGAGATTAATTCACGGAATTTGTTATTCAGAGTACGAAAAATAGGAGTGATCTTGATCTGAGAATTAATTTGTCATTGAGAATACGGCCGTTATAGCATCATCATGAAGTTAACAAAGGAATTATATTAATATTTGTATTTATAAAGAATTATAAATGCAAAGCGTTAAAATCTATTTTTATAGACAAGTATTAATAAATTACCTCAATTGCTTTATAAAGACCTATTCTTGTTATGAAATTAAAAGATTCTATATGAGCTTTGCTGATTTCCTGGATTAACTGAAAAATGAAATAAATATTTAAATAATCTTAATTATAAAAATAATATAATAATTTAAGATGAATAGTTTTGATAGAAATAGATGTTTTAAAATAAGATCTTGTTATAAAGAAAAGAAGTTGATTTTTCAAATTATTTGTCCAATTAAAATAGGACAGAGTCTAAATACTTCTCAGAAGCAAACAGTATCCAATGATGCAATTTATTCATTAAAGCTATACTGAAATTATAAGTGAATATATCATAAAGACAAATTATTTTTTTATATAAGGTGTAAGGTTTCCATAACAGTTGAGACAAAAATCAGATCATGATACCTTTAATCCAAAGGACTCCTAGCAGATGAGTTTCTTTCTTAAAGACGTACTGTAGCTAATGTTTTCGGTAATATTTACCATCTTCAGGCTACTAAAATATTCGAAATTCTAAGTTGTTTGTCTATAATAACAAAACATTGCCATGGTGATTTCTTCATCATGACATTTTTACGTAGGATAATGTCTTTTAGTAGCCTGAAGATGGTAAATATTACCGAAAACGTTAGCTACAGTACATCTTTAAGAAAGAAACTCAATTGCTAGGAGTGCTTTGGATTGAAGGTATGATTATGAGTAGAAGCAGTGATTTACAAGGTATGTTTATCAAATCATGAATTTCTTACATTGAAATAATGAAAAAGTTCTTATAAACCCAAAAGCTCTGAATTTAAAATAAATATGAATATTTTATAGTAGTGGTTTTTTAAAGATTGTAAAGGAAACATGTTTAATCAATGAAACAACTTAAAAAAAAATTAAATTAACAATATAGTTTAACATTATTAACAACACATTATATATTATTAATACAAAGTAAATTTAGTGATTGTCATCATCTAAGCTTTATTACTCTTGATTATGATGTGCAGATAACCCCTGTATAACAATTTCCTACAACATGATTTCACTTTAACATGATTACAAAATTGCAGAAACCCTCATATAACACAATACTTTTATAACATAGTTTGCACTTAACGCATTTATAAAATTATATTTGCTCTCCTACAACACACAACATTTTCATTAAATTTTGTAAATCCACACTACAGACATACAATATATGTATAAAATGCAATCATTGGGAAATACTTTTGCTAAAATTAGTCATGAACATAATTTCACTAGTTTGTGGTGAGAGGGACATTATGCAGATTATTTACCATTGAGTATTTTGTGTTCTAAACATTCAGTTCTTGGATAAAAAATAAGTTTTTATTCTTCAATAGAGAAACATGAAATAGAAAAAAAAAGCTTTTTTTGGGGTATGTGTTAAGGAATGATTGTTTTGTAGCAAGTTGCAGCGAGTTAGATTACAGATTTTGTAAAGAGAGCAAAAGATACACAAATTTTAAATGCAGAAAAAGTTCAGAAATTGAAGTTGATATTGTTAAAAAGAAAAAGAAAAAAAAACATTTTAACTTTTAATTGGTTGTGGAACATAACTCTCCATTTTGTATTGGCTCTGGGTCTCATATAACATTGTTTCACACAACTTGGAATTTTTCAGGAACCTATCTACCATGTTATTGGAAGGATATCTGTATTCTTGTTTTCTATAATATAGGCTTCTTTCTTGTTTTCTCTCTATTTTGAAGTGAAATGTAAGAAAATAATGCTTTATTTTGTTTCACTGTTTTAAAATTTCTAATTTTTTAATTAATTAATTTAGTTTTTGCTGGTGATGTAATTGTGAAATAATGTTAATTGAGGTGATGTTAAATGAAGAGCTACTGTATATATAGCAGACTCCTGTTAATTGGCCAGTATGGAATCAGACCTCGGATTAGATAAACAAATGATTGGTTAATTCTAAAATACATGCAAAATATCAAGATTGTAAATTAAATAAAAATACAATATGTATGTATGTATGTATGTATGTATGTATTTACAATTTATAAATTTTATCAAAGTAGCATTTGCATAGATGAAAAAAAAATCAGTTAATGTTCATTTGCAATTATGATTTAAATTCATTTTTTAAAGTAAAATTATAAAATCATGCAAATTTTTGATAGGAATGATACCAATAGCAGATGAATTAATTTGCTATTTGATATACAGTGGTACCTTGGTTAATGACGGCCTCGGATAACGACAAGTTTTTGAAAGAAAAAATGTCTTGGTTAACAACTCCTGATTATGTGAACTTTTGACAAAATAGGGTCTTACATATATATTTTTGCTTTCTTTATGTTTCATGTTATTAATATTCTTAATTTCTATTAAGTTTCATATGTGGATTTAAAGAAAGTTATTTGTGTTTAATTGGTTTATGAATGTAACTCCCTTTTTTGTATTAGCTCTAGGTTTCATATAACACGGTTTCACACAATACAGAATATTTTAGGAACATATCTACATGTTATATGAGGGTTGCTTGTATATACAATGTAGACAATGAAATAAATGCTTATTATTTTTTGAATCAAAAATTTTTGAATTTGAATTCATGTTGTTCTGTTCAATTATATGTTTAATTCTTAATATTTTTGTTATTAAACCATATATATATATATATATATAGTATATGTATAGCAGATGAGGGTTATATAGGCCAAAAATATTTGTGTGTATATCGGGATTAAGCTATGTAACATTCAGTCCTCTCTGTCTATCCCTCGAGGGATGCAGCATGATGGGATAAATAAATAGATTTAAAAAAAAGATTTTATAAAATATTTTCAACATTTCTTTATTATATAAGTGTGCATACATACTTTTCATATTGTTTAAGTGATCATATTTTTTCTATGGTTTTGGCAATTCTTGTTTGTTAGTCAACAGCTAAACAATGATTTCTTAGCCATTTTTTGATATATGTTTCTGGTTTCCATTCTTATAAGGAACGCCCACAAAGTTTTATGAACATTAAATTAGAAACATGTTCAATTAATAATCAAGATTTTGTGTCATTTGTTATTAAATTCATACAACTAAAACTGTGCTTGCATTTTCATGACCTACATGGAATCATTCATTCTCTCTAAAAAATAAGCTATTTTTAATATCTTCTTTCATTTGAAGTTTTGAATTTAAAAGTTAATAAAATTAATTATATGCAATTATTCAATTAAGCTCAAAAATATAATAAATGTAATGCATTCTTACAAATTGTGCCAGTACACATTCTGGTCATGAAAAAAGTACTGGAACAACATTCCAGCCCCACTACACTACTGATAATAATATGTTTATTTTCATACATCACATACAAAGGCTACATTATATTATTTTTTAAGGACATATTTATAGATGATATGTGATCTCATCTTGCTTTATTATTACAATATGAGCATATATTTTGAAGGAATAATAAAAATTTGTTGCAATATCATAGATCATGATCAGATAATTACAAATTAATGTAACTTTTAACCTATTATATTTGAAATGAAATTTTGCACAAGGCAAAAGTCAAAAAAAATAATTCATTTTATATTTTTATTATTATTAGAATAAGTAATGGAAACAACTATAATCCATATATTTTCCTCCCTTGTCAGTCATTTTGAAAATAATTGAAGAAATAGTATTAAAATTCTTGCTGTCTTACTCTTTAATAATCTTTAGATTTCATTAAAATCTATCAAATGATTCAAATGTCTATTAAAAACAATATTTAGATAAATAAAATTACCATATATTTCTATTAAAAAAAAAAATATTGTAAATATCCTTCATTGTAGAATATATATAGAGTGTACTATTTTAATAGTTAATTTTTTAATGAAAATGAAAACAATTAACAAAATAATTTATTTCTTTTAAAGCATTAAGCTATAAAAAAAGAAATATAATGATGATGAATATTGTTTTAGTCAATCAGAATATACTGAATAAATCTAATAATAATAATTCGTAATAATTTTACACACAAGAAGAAATTTCTTTAGAATACTGTGTAAAGATGTAATATAATAGTTCACTCAAATTGTATCAAAATATAGTAGTTTGGTTCAAATATTTTTCCATTACTGTACTACTTAAAAAACAATTTAATTTTTAAAGATAAATGGTAATATTTATGATGGTATTAAATGGTATACCTATTAAATTAACATAAAATAATATAGAGATATATAATAATAATAAATTTTTATAAATTTACTTTGTATTGTTTTTCATTGATTCTCCAGAAATCTCGTTTTTGAAGATTTTTCAAACTAGGTTGCAAAGGAATATCATCCCAAAAATTTTCTTCCATTTTTAAATTCAAAATTTATGCAAACAAAACACACACATCAAAAACCAGCATGCAAGAACAGATTATATACATAACCACGTGTTTTCATTGCATACTTACATGTTGCCAGCTAAAGAATCTGGCAACATACATCTTTCATTGTAAAGAAAAAAATATTAATGTTACGTATTAATTAATTAAAACATAAGTCATTACATAATTAATATAAATTTTATATTATAATTAGACGTTATTTTGAGTATAATCACAAAATTGTGTTTAATGTGATTTCTGGAACTGATGTGAGCATAATATATCCGCAGGGCCGGATTTACCTATAGAACGACTAGGCCGCGTCCTAGGACCCCACGATTCTATGGGTCCCGAAACTATCAATCAGTTTTCAACTTTTATAAGCCTTTAATAAGAAAAAATGGACTTTTATTAAAGTGCTAGATAGAAAGTAAAATTTTAAAGGTTCCTTATCATAAGTTATAAGGAGCCTTTAAAGATAGTAAAATTTTAAAGGTTCCTTATAAGTTATAAGGAGCCTTTAAAATTAACGTAGCTGATTTGAATTTTTAGGGGCTCCAAAACCTTGCTCGTCCTAGGTGTAGCTGATTTGAATTTTTAGGGGCCCCAAAGCCTTACTCGTCCTAGGTTGATTTGAATTTTTAGGGGCCCCAAAGCCTTGCTCGTCCTAGGGCCCCCAAAGTTCCTTATAAGTTATAAGGAGCCTTTAAAATTAGACGTAGCTGATTTAAGTTATAAGGAGCCTTTAAAATTAGATGTAGCTGATTTGAATTTTTAGGCCCCAAAGCCTCGCTCGTCCTAAGATGCCCAAAAATGCAAATCTGGCTCTGTATATCCGATATTTTCTTTGATAAAAGTCTTATAAAATTATACCAAATTTTTCTTCAAAGTATCTTTCATATCTAAATTACAAATCTATTAGCTCCAATTGATGTTTATTTGGTGCATTTTCTATATTTACTGAAAAAGGTGCTATAAAAATCCGTATTTCGTTTTCTCGGTTAAGAAATTTTCTTATTTTATTTTTTATTTATTTTCTAAAGGTTACTATTTTGTGCGACGGGGGTCGCACAAAATAGTAATTTTTAAAATATTAATGCGGGCCGCGGGTTGCCCACCTCTGATCTAGATGAATGTTGGCCGCGTGGAAACGCTTCAGTTTTCCATACTGAAGGATCTGATTTGACTCTCGAGTCCTGCCCATTGGAAATATTTATCACGGGTTCATATGTTAGATTGTTGAATCCCATTCTTCACCTGACAGCCGCTTCCATCAAGATTGACGACGGATGATAATGAATATTGGAATGCCCCGTCTTAGTAATCTGTATTAGGAGTAATCTCCGTTTTCTGTGGCGTAAAATTACATAGAAAAACAATCCTTTCATAGAGCTGAAGGTTTGTGATAGTGTCTGAAATAACCCTTTCCATTTAGTATTCGGCCAATGACCAAATTGGTAACGTTGAAACGCTTTGGTTTTCGAGTCTAAAGAACCGGGTTCGAGTCTCAAGTCCCACTCTTTGGAAATATAATTTATTGAATCCAAACCCGGTCCGTCGATCCCCGTCCTCTACTATCCGGCTGCCTCCTTCTTAGAGATAAGTAGTCTATGGCAGAATTATTATAGCAAGCCACTTAATAATTGCCATTGATTATAATGTGACGTTATCTGTTAACAAAAACAAAAGTAATTTGCTAACGATTGAAAAGTGGCTTTAAACTATGCTTTAAGTATATCTGTTAGTTTATAATCGTATATGAATAAATAATTGTAATTTATCTACATTTTGTTTTTTCCCATCTTGTATGCGACCCGCATCAGTTTTGTGGGGCCCGGACCAAGATACAAAAAATTTCCTGCAGTTTAATTTTTTTTTAACTTTGAAAAACAATCTCTAAACAGCCAACAATAGATGTACACGAAAACTTTGACCGTTGCTGGAGAACTAAACTGAAGATCCAATTACCAAATAACAAGATCGTCTTTCCTAGAACTGCCTCCTTTGTCTTTCAGAGTCAACTTTGAACTCTTTTAACTATTGTTTAATATTTCTTAATTTGTGTGATTTTTATTTTTATTGTAATGATTATTTTTGAATATCTTTAATTTTTAAATATTATATAATGATGATTATAAATGCAACTGAAACCCATCTTATAATGTTAATGACTTTTAATTTTTTTATACTAATTTGTCAATATTATATATGCTATTTTGAATTGTTGAAATTAATAATCAAATTTTAAGTGTAAAACTAACGAATTCATTTGGGGAAAATTTAACTTTAAACAATCCTTAGGTTAGGGTCTCCTTTTTTGTACTCATTTATATATATATATCGTTGCAAACATTTCAATTATGTATTATTCTTTTTATTAATTCAGTTTAATAAATTTTTTTTGTTATTAATTTTTTTCAAAAAGAGTGTTTTTATTCCTGTGAACTTCTAGCACTTCGGATTCTTGAGCGTCACTTACCCAGGCGCCCGACTTTAAGTTCTTTTCGGCCAGAAATATCTAAAATTTCGCGTTTGGTGTGAGCGAGATCAATCATCACACCTGGTGTCAGGACAAACGATAATTTGATTGATAATTGTAACAGAATCCGTCCCCACAGTTTGAAAGTTTTAAATGTGGCTCTTACATAGAAAAAGATGCCCATCCCTAAACTAGATCAAACTAACTACAATACTTGTAGTTAAATGTAGTTTAGTCAAGGTCTGCAAAATTCACTCTGGAGGACCTGGGTTCGAGTCTCGGATCACACGCTTGAAAAATATTTATCATAAAGTCCGGACCCAGCTCATCGATCCCCTCCTCCACAATCTGGCTGACCCCTTCAGCAGGGGTGGGCAACTTATGGAAGAGCTTGTTTCGAGGAGTGTAACGCTGGAGTTAACAAGTAAGTGATGTGTAAAGTAATTAAGTGGAAAGAGGCGGCCGGATGGCCGAGTGGTAACGCTGTCAGCGTATCATGTAAGAGGACCCGGATTTGCGTCTGGGTCTGGTATTTCCTGAAACGTTTTTTCGGGTTGCTGGGCCCGGCCCGGCGATCCCCGTCTTTCACTATCTGGCCACCTCTACGGATATGGGTGCAGCCCGTGGTCGGAACTGGCCCCGCACCTTAATAGTCTCACTGATTGGAAAGGGGCATAAAATATTCAAGAAAAAACTAAGTGTAAAGCGTCATCTGTTGACCCAAAAAATAGTCTGGAAAAATTTGTTTTGTATGCTATTTTTTCTGAAATTAGATTTGAAAATATCTGTTAAAATTAGATTTGAAAATATCTGAAAGCCTGACATTATTAGATAGTTTCAACAAAATTTTTTTACAAAAATATAATTTTTAAAATACATTTCAAATATATATTTGAAGTATATTTTAAAACATGCAGCTCAGGAAAGACTAAATCGATTACTTTCCAAGTACGTCCTTATTTTATATTGATTAAAGTTACCATTAAAAATGTATGGATCAAAATCCTCTGGAATGACAATCTGCTTGTTGAATACCATAAAAACTTATTAAATATTTCCATAGTATTATCAATACTCTTCTAAGATAATTATGTATTTATTGGATGATACACTAAATACTTGCTACTGGGTAATATTTAAATGGATTTAATTTATATATTTAATAACATAAATATAACAGCTGTAGGAGCAATGCAGGTAAACTATATATTACCTCCTTGCATTAACACTTAGCCCCCTCTAGTGCCAATGATATAAAATAAAAATTTTAATAAACCTATAGAATAACTTGAAATTGAATGTCTTCATTTTAAACAGATTTACAAGTTAATTTATGTTACCTAAAATTCGATTTTAATTATCTGATTATTCTACTGAAATTTTAAAAAAATTAATCAAATAGTTTAGGAGTTATTAGGTAGAAACAAAGGACTTGGTAGAAATAATGAAGTTTGAATGTCGGTCATTTTTTAAATACAGTAATACCCCGGAGTTACGCGATAGGTGGGACCGACGAAAATCGCGTAAGTCGGGGTACAACTTTGCATATAAGAAATTGCCGAAAACATTTCTCAATAAAGTTTAATTTCAGTATTAAGCTAACTTTTGGTCTGCTCAATAGTGCTGTGGTTTAAAGTATAGAAAAAATATATATTTAATGATTTGTTTTTCTTTCATTTAAATAATCTTTATTTGATTTTTTTTTATAAATTTTCAAATTTATTTCAAGAAAACACAGACAAAAGTTGTCTCTTCTCATACATAAACAGCTATAATATTCTTTACTTTATATAGTTTTTTAACAGCACTTTGGTAGGAAAATTTTACTTAAAAAATTTACAATACAATAATGTTTTCAGTCATAAGTCAAAAATGACCTCAGAGAAGAAATAGATTATTATCAAATCCTTGATAATGTTAAGTTTACATTCCAAAGATATCGTAATCTTTTTCTTACTAGGTGCAGGAGAATCAGATTTACTTCGTTTGGATGGCATATTTTTTTAAGGGTTTAGAAAACATATAATAAAACAATCTTAACTTTCGTCCGATGTAGAATCGTAATCGTGCAGATAGAGTTGGCGCAAAATGCGTATCACAGTAAGATAGCGTGCAGCATGTTGCCAAAAGAAAAAATCAAGAACCGCGTAACTCCGAGTTCGAACAAGTCGGAGTAGCGTAAGTAGGGGTATTACTGTAGTTGCTTGCAAATAAAAAGATCATCTTGATATGATCATCTTGTTCAATTTCAATAAATCAAGTGAATAGCTTAGAATATATTGATCATCTCATAAGTTCGAAAGCCTACCATTTTTTTAAATATTTGCTACTAGAGGGTGGGAACATCCTTAAACTACGTCACGCTATTTCAGACAGTTTTTGACATCCTTCCTTCTCTTCGTCATTTTTCTTCACACTAAGTTTGATCCCTCTAACCGTGAAGTCACAAATTCTAAACCACTCTCCCTTTCTACTATAATTATTAATTAAGATTTTTTTCCGACTTTGTATGCAAAAATAAAATACATAAAATATATGAAAATATAAATTACATTGGTTCTACTTTACAAGCATTCTTTAATTTCCAAATAAATCTTCAAACTGGATATATTTTTTGCATTTTACAACAAATGTATCTCCAAATACGTTACATTACAATCTTTATTTTTCGAACAATTAGGCATAAATATTTTACATTTTATAAAGTCTCCTCTATGGCTAAAAAATTTTTTAAGACAGAGATGTAAAAAAACTAGAATTTTTAAATTTGATATCACAATTTGCATGACCCGTTCCCTCCCTACGTCGTTCATTGTCACAAATCTACTACACCCTCCCTTCCTTGACAGCGTGGCGTACCTTATGGATGCTTTCTTAAAATCATGTGACAGCGAGATGACTTTTAATAGAGATCACCACCACCAAATTTCATGAAAATCTACTAATTAGTTCAGAAATTATTAGTAAAGAATATATAAATTATGAAGATGATATATAGGAAACAGCGTGGAGATTTTATAAGCTTCATTCTTCTTTAGAAAGTAGACTAAAAAATATATTTAATCGCCTAGTAAATCAAAACATATCTTTATAATATATTTATTGACATTAATTTCTCAGATTGTGATTTGTTCCAATGCTCAATTCCGAGATGTATGGCAATTGTTGGTACTTACCTAGATTCGGAATCTATGGGTGTTGTTATAAATTGGTTTGTAATAAAACCAATTTAGTAGTTAAGTGCGCAGTATATAAAGTCTATTTTATTATTAAAATAAAAATTAATAATTTTTTAATTAAAAATATACTCCAATTTTAAATGTAGAAAAAAGTTCAAAAAGTGAAGTTAATATTGTTAAAGAAAAAACATTCTCGTTTTAATTGAACACAGTAAGGAAGATATAATTAAATGAATGTTATATAAGCTGTATACTCTTTTCTTTCCTTTTGTTTTATGAATATTGTTTTTTAGGGTCTTACATATATATATATATTTTTTATTATGTTCTGTGATATTAATATTCTTAATAGAAATTATATTTCTTATGTGGAATTAAAGTAAATTATTTGTTTTTAATTGGTTGTGGAACATAACTCTCCATTTTGTATTGGCTCTGGGTCTCATATAACATTGTTTCACACAACTTGGAATTTTTCAGGAACCTATCTACCATGTTATTGGAAGGATATCTGTATTCTTGTTTTCTATAATATAGGCTTCTTTCTTGTTTTCTCTCTATTTTGAAGTGAAATGTAAGAAAATAATGCTTTATTTTGTTTCACTGTTTTAAAATTTCTAATTTTTTAATTAATTAATTTAGTTTTTGCTGGTGATGTAATTGTGAAATAATGTTAATTGAGGTGATGTTAAATGAAGAGCTACTGTATATATAGCAGACTCCTGTTAATTGGCCAGTATGGAATCAGACCTCAGATTAGATAAACAAATGATTGGTTAATTCTAAAATACATGCAAAATATCAAGATTGTAAATTAAATAAAAATACAATATGTATGTATGTATGTATGTATGTATGTATTTATGTATGTATGTATGTATTTATTTACAATTTATAAATTTTATCAAAGTAGCATTTGCATAGATGAAAAAAAAATCAGTTAATGTTCATTTGCAATTATGATTTAAATTCATTTTTTAAAGTAAAATTATAAAATCATGCAAATTTTTGATAGGAATGATACCAATAGCAGATGAATTAATTTGCTATTTGATATACAGTGGTACCTTGGTTAATGACGGCCTCGGATAACGACAAGTTTTTGAAAGAAAAAATGTCTTGGTTAACAACTCCTGATTATGTGAACTTTTGACAAAATAGAGCTCTGTAAAACAGCTCGTCATCGCATCACGTGATTAATTAGCTCAGTTAATCGTTATTTTTTTTAATAATCAATTCAAATCCAACAATATCATTATTAAAATTAATAAAATTATAACCATATAAAAATATATTTAACTAAATGATAATTAACATATAATAATGAAAACAAATTATTTAATTAATTAAAAATAGACGTGCAACAGTTCACTAGTTTTTAGTTTCTTAAAGATGATTTCTAGACGATTATTATTTTAAATTCTGCGAACAAAGTCTAATTCAATTGTTTATTTGTGTTATATATTACTTGACACCTGCGAGTGGTGTGACGTCGCAGTTTCGGATTCCATTAGAAAAAAATAACGTCTGTCCGAGATCTTATAGTTCATATCGACAATAAATCGGTGCGTGTCACTTTTCGTTTGCCATCAAAAAGCAAAATCTCTAAGGTATCAATCCTCATCTGTATAATAATCGTTGAATCTATAAGCTGCTAATCAGTGTTTACGGGTTCATTTGTCAAAAAACTCCGAAATGAGCCCAATTGTCCTTCTGGTGAAAATTGATAATTAAAAACTGTTTCCACGAACAATTCATTTTATTAATGTTAATTTTTTGTAGCAAATATAATAAATAAATGATATTTTCCATATTTTTAGGACATTTTAAATGAGTTTTATCTGAATTTTTAATATTTACTATGGTTGTGGGAAGGAGCCGGAATGAATTAATCAATTTTCAATTAAATCCTATGGGGAATTGCGCTTTGGATAACGACAGTTCCGCTGGAATGGATTACCGTCGTTAACCAAGGTACCACTGTATCTTATTGCAATTTCAAGCACTTCCTTTTTCTCTGAATGATCTATAATTTTTTCCTTTTATTTCTGTTTATGACTTGATATAAAAAATGTGCCCAATTAAAGTGAGATCAAATAAGAGGGAGTCTACTGTATAATTTTTATTTCTGTAATGTTAAAAAATAAGACTAATAAATTAGTGAAAAGTAATATATAAAATGCAATGTTACAGGAACTCTTATTTAATATATTTGGATTACTCATTTAAAATAAACATGGATAATAAAGTTATATGTTTTTTTAAGTAATTTTTTTATAAAAGGTCTGAAACTTAAGTTGTAAATTTTTTATTACAGTTCAATCCATGCCAGAAAAATGGCTTATAGATCATTCAAAATATGAATGATCTATAAGCCATTCTGTACATTACTCTGTATAGAGAAAATCAAGTTTCTTGTGGAACTTAGAAAAATTAGATCTAAAATTGAAATTCTGAAGTACTCAATGAGAGTGACTAACTTACGCTCCAAAAATATCTCAACATAAAAATGAACATAATGTTCATTTTTTATTTCAAGAGCACAGTGGATAAGAAATTTCTCTCTCCAGAACAAACAATGAATCACCTATACTACCAAGAAATGATAAAATGATTCACAGAATAAGTCAGGAAAAACTGGCTGGAATTTTTTCTGAGAACAAATAAATTTTGCATTGTAGCAATGCATCATAAACACAGAATCAACCTTCAGGAATTTTGGATCATAAACAGATTGGTATGCTTCACAACCTCTTATTCTTCTGCTATGGCACTTTATGACATTTATTATTATTTCTCTTGCTGAAAAATATTTTAAGAGAATTGGATTTCCAAAATATGAATGACAATCAAAGTAATACAACAATTGCTATGAAGACAATTCAAAAAGTGATTTCAAAAGATAGAAGAAGAATTAGCAGTTGTATATACATAAAATCACAAAAAAATATTTTGAAGGGGATTAGATCAGGAAATTTATTCATTCCTTACTGATGGTTGAATTATCAATAGTTAAAATATCAGAGAACATTGTATAACTTCATCCCACTTCTTATTTAAACATTAATAACTCAGTACAGATCAAAAGTGGAAATATATATTTTAATAATTATATAATTAAAGTATATATTTCCACTTTTGATCTATGTTGAATTATTAATGTTTAATATCAGAGAATTATTCCAAAAGTCTCATTCCAGGATGAATTTTTATTTCAGAAAATTACATTATTATAGTTGAATTATTAAATTGTAGATGGTGCCATCTTAGCCAAATTTAATTAATTATTTATTAAAAATTACAATTTAATTATAAATTATTCCATTAGAATATTTGATCAATATGGTTTGTTCTTAAATTAGATTACCACTTCACATAAAATAAATAAAACTGATGATTCATTCTATTTAGAGATATTTTGCAAATACAAATACATATAATAAATACTAGAGTAAATGTCCTTAACTACAAATACAATCAATTAAAAATCCACATCTTACCTTGATATTTACTTTGGTTAGATTAGGAGTCTATCAGAAAGTGTCCATTATGAGTCTCAAAAGAATTACCACATAATTAATTATAAAACAGAAAACTAAAATAAAAAGGCAAAAAAAAAATTTGATACAAATGTTTGAATGAAAAATAATTGTTAGAGTACAAATATGGTATCATGAGCAAATCAGTAAGGCTTGGTTTTACAATGTCCCATTAAAGTTCCCATTAGCTGTAACTACCAATTATGTTTTAATTGTTAAATAAATTCTAATTGGTAGATTAAAGTCAGTAACTACCAATTGGTGTTTATCTAATAATTTTCAAACAGATAACTGGTGGTTAAAGATAACAGGAAGTTTAACAAGACATTGTAAAACCAAATCTACTAATCATCTGGAATTTGCTAATTGCAAACATAATTCTCATATGAACTTGATCAGAAATATCTGTTAATTGTTATTTCTATATTATGCAAACAATCACCATATGCATATATTATTACATCTTTATAACAACTATAAAATTATTGTTATTAATGTCTATCATAATTTAGCATCATGTTAGAAGTTTAAAACAGTCAACAGGAAATTTTTTATAAATATACAAATGGTTTACTATTATAGTATTAACAATAAAAATATGTTAAAAGAAACTATCTTGTAAATGGATATTTATTTCTAAGAGAAGAATATAATGCAAGTTCTATTTTTTACTGTTCATTTTCTTAAAAATTGACTATATATTCATTTAATACATAATAACAATTTAAATTTTCTATTTACAAAATTTATTTCAAATACATTAGTGAATTAGAGAATTCTCTTAATAAAATAAGAGAAATTTTAATACATATATTTTCTTATATATGCACTCAATAGCATGAATAAGTAAAAAGTAGAAATTCCTAGTCCAACTGTTGGATATATAATCTTCAATTTGGATGTGTCTTAAAAATTATCTTGATGCCAAAAGTAGCTTTTAAATCACATCCAAAAAAAAAAAATCCATAAATCCCAAAATTTTACTTTTAATATTGAAAACTAAAAAAAATATTATTTTTTTTTAATTGTTGTAAAGTGTGATATCTTTAAATGCTTATATTCATTTAAAATATCAGCTTTTATTATGAAATTTATTTTAAATATTAACTTTAAATATTCTATTTTAGTGATAAAAATGTTTAAAGAAGAATAAAACACTATTTAAAGGAAAAATTAGCATCTTAATTAATTATTGTCATCTTCATGATTTGCAGCACATTTGTTAGTTGATCTCAGATCAACAGGATAGTGTTTCTCAACCTTTTAGTATTTGAGATCCAATTTTCCATATCAGTTTTAATTGCACCTCGCTTTCAATAATTTTTTTAGAGTCCCAATAAATTTTTTTCTAAATCTATTTTTTTTTTGTTGCTGATACACCACAATAAGCCTAAAATTTCAAACAAATAGTGAAATTATGCCTCATATAACAACACTGCTCTACTCACTGTATTTCTTGCATTTTCATGAGAAGTTTGATCCATCTGGAATATTCTAAAGATGCATCTGTGAGTATAAATGTAAGCTGTGTTTTGCTGTCGCCATAACTTCCTGTTTGACTTGATCAGATAGCGTAGCAACTTGAATTGCATTGCAAAAGCAAAAAATTTTTGAGCACAGAACCATGGATAAATTTTTAATTGGGCACAAATGAGCATTGGATGATTGTGAAGGCTCACAGAAGAGTATCATTCTGAAGGTTAAATAAAGAAAATATTCTGAAGAATATTTAAATTTTGGGTTTACAAGAACTGAAGTAAAGGACAAGGAGAGGCATGAGTGTGTTATTTGTTCTTAAAATTTTGATAGCAGACAGCACAAAACCCAACAAGCTTAAATGGCATTTAGAAATAGTTCTTAGCAAATATGTTAATAAACTTTGAGAGTTTTTTGTTGCTAAACTAAAATCGTATGAAAAGGAAAAATCTGTTTTTAAATATTCTTTGTCTGTAAATGAAAAAGCTTTACTAGCTTCCTACATGGTTGTGTATCACATAGCCAAATGCTAAAAACAATTGGGGAAAAATTTATTCTGCAGCTACAATTCGAATTGTAGAAATTATGCTTGGAAATCACTTTGCCAAACAACTGCAGTCCATCCCTCTATCAAATGATATTGTTGCTCATTGAATTGGCAATATATCTGAAGATATACAGCAACAACTTTTGTCAAAACTGCATGATAGATTTTTTCAATTCAGCTTGATGAAGTAACAGATAGCAATAAGGATTGCTATTTAATTTCTTATGTTTGATTTTGAAATGGAATGTCAGCAGTTGAGGAGTTATTGTTTTGCAAACCAATAGAAAATAGAGCTATAGCACTTGGAATATTCAATATATTGGATGATTTTTTTAAATGAGGCAAATACACAATGGGAAAACTGTGTTGAAATATGCACTGATGGTGCTCAAGCAATGTCCAGAATTTTCCAAAGCATGCAAACGTTTGTGAGACAAAAATCTCCACAGTGTATATGGACACATTGCATGATTCACAGAGAAGCCCATGCTGCCAAAGAAAAGAGTTTTGATCTGAACATTATGCTAACAACACTTGTAACTGCAGTGAATTATATAAAAATGAGGCCCTTAAAGTTGACTTTTTGCTGCACTTTGCAAAGAGATGGGTTCAGAATATCCTGTATTACTTTTGTATTGTGAAATAAGATGGTTATCATGTGGTAAGTTTTTAAAACATGTTTATGAATTAAGAGATGAGATTGCAATATTTTTGGAAAAGGAAAAGCACTAGGAGGAAGAGTTGTTTTAAGATCACTTATTTATGATGAAATTGAGCTACTTGGTGGACATATTTGAGAAACTAAATTTGTTAAATCTTCAACTCCAACAAACAAATACACATATCTAAAAAAATGAATGACAAAATAAATGCTTTTTGTAGAAAACTATAATTATGAAACACAAACATGAAGCAAAAAAACTTATTAATGTCTGAAAGTTCATTACCTTCCAATGATACAATTTCTATTTCTAGCACTTAGATAGGAGATCAGAGTTCAGACAGCACTATGAGCAAGTACAAAATCGTTTTATTATTATGTTATTGTTATGTTTGAAAGTTATCTCTAAGAAACGTGTACTGACAAGGGACTGGTAAAGGGTCCAAAAACATTTTACTGTAATAAAACGATTTTGTACTTGCTCATAGTGCTGTCTGAACTCTGATCTCTTATGTTTAAGCAAGTGGTTTTTTCAATTTAAGTATCACTTAGGTAGGATAAAAAAAACTAACTTATAAAAAACTTATATACTAACTTTAATAAAGATTTTTTCATATCCTAGTAAGTGCTAGAAATAAAACTTATGTTTATCAATATGAATGAATATGTTAAAACCTATAAAGCTGATGAGTAACATCAAAGTTTTGTTTGCACTATTGAAAATCATTTAACCATGTTGACTAAATATTTTAGAAGGCATTTTATAACTGACAAAAACTTAATAGTAAGATTCGAGTAAGTCAGAGACATATTTCAAAATACTCCTTAAAGTCTCTCAACTGCAGAACAAGAACTATTCATAGACTTCACAACAAGTAGCAAAATTAAAGGGCAATTTGGTAATAAACAATTGTTTGCATTTTGGGCTGGACTGAATGATCAATTTTCTGCACTGAAAGAAAGACTGTTTCATATACTTTTACCATTCCTTACATCTTTTCTTTGTGAAATTGGTTTTCTGCAATAACTGCATTAAAGATAAAATTTAGATCTCAGCTAAACATAGAAAGAGAACTCAGAATGTCAATTTCCAATTTAACAATTTAATATCTTCTTATGAAAAGCTTTGCCCTGCAAGACAGGCTCAAAGAAGCCACTGATTTGTTGTTGAATTTTACATAACTGATAAATATATTTTGTGTTACTTATATATATTTAGCTATCTACAAGAGTAACATTTAATTTTTATATTATCAGAATGCAGTTTTTCTTATTTTGGTTTCAATAAATAACTTTTTCAATTATTTTTGTCTTTTTTTTCTTGTCTTCATACCCTCCTTTTGTTACTTCATGCCACCTAAGAAGGTGTGCTCCACAAGTTGAGAATTGCTGGTTTATGCCATGCTTTATAGTTTATATTTAAAAAGATTTTTTTAATGTTAATACTTGATTTTTGATATCTATTTTCAGAATATTCATCAGTATGCAGATATACAGTAGAAGCTTTATTTTCAATATGTATCTAGAAACATTTTGGATATAGGGCCCTAGCTTTCTGGCATCTGGACTTCTGCACAGTCCATAAATTGGAGGAGAAGAGCCACTAGCATTAAATAAATAACATAGTTTATTTTTCCACCAATTTGTTATAAATTATTAGATGATGTAATTTAATAGATGGCTCCATTTTTATTTCTTTTTTGATTCCTTACTAATGTGGCATGTGCAATAGTATGAACAACTTGTTTTAAATTAAAAAACACATCATCACATTTATTTTCTATTATAACTAGATGATGATTATTGGACATATGACATTATTTATCAATAAATTATAAATTATCTAATAATTTCACAAAATTACAATAAATATTACAAAAATAAAAATAACTTTGCATTATAGTTTTTGTAAAATCAAGAATAATGTCAACTTTTAAGCAGTAACATTGCAGTGAGAGATTGTCATAGACTTCATAGAGAATATAATTATAATATGGCACAGGTAGTTCTTGCTTTTATGAACTAATTCATTTCTGGAGTGAGCTCATTAAGTAAGAACTCAAAAATCAATTTCCCATAGACATAATGTTAAAACCCAGAGTTTCATTCTCAATGAGAAAATGTGACCATAATAAAATTAAGATCAACAAAATCATTAATACATGATTAAACAATGATTTATTTATCTAAAATAAATGAAAATATAGCCTTTAAAATCAAGCAAATTATAATGATAAAGAAAGTATTTATGTCATATTAATATTAAAGAATTTTTATTCTTTATTATTATAGACATAAGAATATGAGCTTTAAGGCAGAAAAACTACTGTCTTAGACACAATCTGGAAATAGAAGTTATTTACATAATATGACAAAAAATCCAGAGGTCATGCTACTTTCACTTCTCAGCTGCCATTTTAAATTTTTTGACTTTGAAGCAGATGGAGTTTCTGCTATAAAACTAATTTTACTATTTTGTATAGCTATGTATATGGGTTTAAATGCCTTTTTATGAATGTTTAGAATTAATTTATTGCAGTTAATATTCATATATTCAACACAATGAAATTTTTGAAGTACAGGTCTCCCTCTTATAACACAGTAGATAGGTTCCTAAAAAACACCATGTTGTGTGAAACCATGTTATATGAGACCTGGAGCCAATATAAATAAGACAATTATGTTTCAAAACAATTAAAAATAAATAATTTTTTTTAATTCCACATAAGAAACTTAATTTTTATTAAGAATATTAATAATATGAAATATAAAGAAAGAAAAAATATATATGTAACACCCTAAAAAAAAAAAATATATGTAAAACAAAAGGAAAGATAAAGTATACAGACTATATAACATTCATTTAATAATTATATCTTCCTTACCACTGTTTCTTTAAAATGAGAATGTTTTTTTCTTTAACAATATCAACTTCACTTTCTGAACTTTTTGTTTTTTCTTTTTAACAATATCAACTTCACTTTCTGAACTTTTTGCAATTTTTTTCTTTTTAACAATATCAACTTCACTTTCTAAACTTTTTCCCACATTTAATTAATGTATCTTCTGCTCTCTTTGCAAAATTTGTAATCTAGCCTGCTACAACATTCTGCTCTCTTTACAAAATTTGTAATTAACCTGCTACAATCCGCTAGACGCTCTCTTTACAAAATCTGTTATCTAACCCACTATAAAACAATCGTTCTTTACCAAATCAATTATCAATATACCCAAAAAGAAATTTATGAATAAAGAAAATTTTTCTTATCTTTCATATTCCTCTATTGAAGAATAAAAAATTATTTTTTTATCCAAAAACTGAACATTGGGAACATAAAATACTCAATGGTTGGCCAATTAACTCAATTTCAAATCAAAATTGAAAATACACTGCATATTGTCTCTCTCTTGCAAACTAGTGAAATTGTATTTACGACTAATTGTAAGAATCCACAACAGGTGTGGGCCAATGTTTATATCAGATCCTGACAACAGGAGAAGTTTTATATGATTCTCCAACACAACAGTCTGAATGATTAAAGTTATAGGCCAATTTTAGAATAAGGTCGCAAGGTTAAGTGGCACAGAGTTTCTGGTTCGAAAGACTGACTGACTCCTTGTTAACAAACCAAAAGCAAGTTTATTAAGTAACAAAATAACAGAGAGTTAACATATAATACAATGATAGTATAATAGAGATCACGAACAAATATCGGATTGAGATGTGAACGATAGAGATAGCTAAAAGAAGAAAGTGAACCAAATGATGCGTACTAAGATATACCTGGAAAATAGGGTCGTTTTCCTGTCATAAAACGTTATAATATCTGAAGTTTTCTTCGTTTTCCTCTGCAGTGGAGTTTGAATGAATGAGTAAACATAGCACAGTCTTTTTATCGTAAAGATGACTTCCTCCAGCCAAGATAATATGAATAATAAGTTCCTTCTTTCACCCAATTAGATTATATCTTCTCATTCTTCTTCCATTGATATACAGGTGTTTGACTTAATGTTTATCTTCTATATTCTCATAACTTATTTCTGTATTCTATCCACTGTCTTCAACTTAGATATGTTGATGTCGGTCCCCTGGACAGGGAAGACGCAACGGGAATCCGGTGCTGACCAACAGAGTCTGACTAGTTGACTTGACCACAACCAGGAACTGTCCGGATCACAACCGGGAACAACTGCAAAAGGAACTACGATCCTTTTACAGTATAGCCGTCGTTGATAATTTAATATGCTGCTATCAATGATTCATAATTACACAGGAACAAGTTGAAAAAGAGAGATCTTATCTGTTTTTTTGGTCTGTTGTTTATGTTAACTGTTCCGACTCTATTCTCATTAAACTTTGCCAAAAATGGCTAGAAATAATTATTAAATTTTAGACGAATTTTGAATTAAATTAAGATCGCTCAGATCTCAAATATCGATCAAATTTAACAGAAAAATTGTACAAATAGGTGGGTCTCCCGGGACCTCACATAATTTTAGCAAAGTATTTTCCAATGATTGTATTTTACATGTGTATTGTGTATCCCTAGTATGGATTTACAAAAATTAATGAAAATGTTGTGTGTTACCCTAGTATGGATTTACAAAAATTAATGAAAATGTTTTGTGTTGTAGGAAGTTTACTTAATTTTCTAAACGTGTTAAGTAAAAACTTTGTTGTAGAAGTACCATGTTACATGAGAGTTTCCGCAATTTTAAAATTGTATTAGAGTGAAACTTGCTGTAGGAAGCCATGTTATAGGAGGGATACCTATATTTCAAACAGCATAATTAGGCATCAATGAGTATAAGATAAATATATTTTTTACTTGTGAATAATTATGAGACAGAGTCATGAGTATATTATTAAATAAATTTACAGTTAGATCCTAGGTAGAATGAATGTTAGTTCATTTTTTGAATGGAATGAAATCTGAATAATTATTATTATTATATGAATAATTTATAAAATTTTAATGAAAATTGATAAAACAGTACAATGATCACTCTAAAAATTTTTCCAAGCTTTTGTTAAAATAATAATCATCAAGAAACCATATTTTTGCATAACTAACTTTTCTAAATATTTTTAATAAAAATAAAAAATTATAATTCAAGATCAAAATTATTTTATCAGAAAATTTCCCAGATTTTAACTAAGATGGCAACATAAATTAAGATCAATTAATATCTGCAGGGCTGCACCAAGAATAATTGCTGCTGGGGTGCTAGACCTAATTGGCCATGTAAATAATTTTATAAATATATTTTACCTGTATTTTATGCACCCTGAATCCTGCTATCAGGGTGCTCTGCACCCCTGCTTGGTGTGACCCTGAATATCTGTTATCTATAAAGGCAAAATATTTTTAAACTTGAACTTAAATTTTGTAGCAAAAAATTAAAAAAGTGGCTATACACACAGTAATACAACATTTTTAAGTAATTTAAATTTTCTTGATATATTAATTACCATGCTGTGCTTGTCGAAGAAGTCCATAACGATCTAAAATTCGGCAGGCTTCTAAAGCACATGCAGCAACTGCTTCTTTCTTTTTTCCTCGAACAGATGCTTCAGCATACACATATTCACCATTTGGAGTATCAATTGGTAACCTAAAAGGAAAAAAATTGAATAATGCAAATCAAATCATAAAACAGAGTACAAGTTATTCTTTATAATATCTTTTAATTTTTTATTTGCAATTATAATTTAAAAATAAAGCAATAGTTTGATTTTATATCAGGAAAAGACACCAAAAGAATAAAAATTTGAGCAAGAAATGAATAATAGAAAAATTATATATGCTTTGCAGTTGTTGTTTGTCCATCCATAAAATATTTCAAAACTATGAAAGCTAACCATAAAATTTTATACAGAGTTAGGGTTGTCACAAGCTTGATAACAATGCATATTTGAGCTCAACACATTGATAGTGCAACAACACGAAGTCATCGGAAATTTCATATCATAGATATTGATATGTCAACAGTAGCTGCCTTAAAATATATTTTTTGTTCATCATCAGGAGACTTCATTTTTTTTTCTTATGACTGTAATTTGAATGAAATCTTGCAGATAAAAAGTATGCCCATTTAGATGGACATCATTTTATTTTTTTCATAAATACATGTTTATTTATATTTACAAAATATTTATCATAAATTAGTGATTTCTAATTTTGTGCATATTCAACTATTTTTTAAAATTATCACCATTCCATAAATTAAGGAATTATCATCATAGAAAAATGGTGATAATTCGTTAATTTATGGAAACCAGTATATCTGATATATCTCTCAAGATTATACTACTCCAGAAGCAAAAATCTCAGAAATATTGAAGTAGCATTTAAGCTTAGGTAAAGGTCTCAGCAATATATCAGGTAGTTATGTTAATTTGCATAAGGTTTCTCTCAATTGTTAGATGAGTAATGCCATTCCTAGAGATGCTCTACTCTTCTGGATACCATGGATCAAATGATCATTTTTACTATTCTTATCAGCTAGATGAAATTACATTTATGATGAATAAATAATGTAGTGATTTATACTCATTAGTAATAAAAATATATATAAATGAACTGGTTAATAATAATTAGGATTATTTTAAATATCTGTTTCCTTTTTTGTTGAAAAATATAAAAAAATATTCATTTGGCAGATTCCTATTAAATCATGATTATCAAACCCTTACAATCTCTTTGTTCATCAAATTAAATAAAATATCAGTTATTCTTCTATTTCCAATTTCCTGATAATTATCAATATATAGAATCATTTTTGTTTTATTGCGAATGGCAATATTAAAATTGAGTTTAATTTAGTTCTAACAAGAAATGAACTTTTTAATAATGAAGGGAAAAATAAAAAATTTTTCTTGTATTTTATTATAATTTACTAGTGGAGTTCTGCTCCCTGGCTGCCTAAGGCAACCTAACCCCTCACTTTTCTCTCTCCACCTTGATTGGCATTTAATGCCTCAGTTTCATTGCCTTTAGTTATGGTGAACATAGGAAAAAGGATGATAAAAATTAATCAAAATACTTTACAAAATTATTCATAAAACTTTCAAAAACAACATTCTTGATCATTTATTCTAGGCACTGAATTTTAATATCTTCCTTTGATTGACATCTCAATAATGTTACATATAATTGAATCAATGACTGAATAATGGTCTGTTGATGGAAATTCCAACTTTATCAAAACTCTGCCCCTATGATTTATTAAATGTAATTGTTAAAGCTAAAACTATTGAAAGTTGTTGCTGATGTAATTTGAATTGTAATCTACTTGCTAAAGTATTGCTTGTGTCTAATTTAATACGTGGACAACTTCTCTAGCATAATTATTTAGCATAATTAAAACTGAATTTTTAACAATCTAAATATGATTTAAAGCTTTATATTATTTGAAAGTTAAAACTATAAAAACTTAACTAAGATAACATACTTTTGTCAGAGATTTACAGAGATGTCATTAGATGACATTATGAATGTTGAAAATTTCTGATTCACAGTTAAGCTAAGTATTTTATAATTATAAAACAGATAAATATTTTGATATTTTTAATAAAACTTTTAAATTTTTTTCTAGGAATGTTTGAAAAAAATGCCTTTTTACAAAAACTTTTGTTAAAGCTTTTACATTTTACGAAACAATAAATTTAGTAAATAATAGTAAATAGAAGGAAACAGATTAAAAATCAAGAATCTATTAGATATCTATTTTGGAATATTTATACTCACTGTACTTTACATGCAAACTGTCCAAATCCTTTTTCTTCTACATCATATTCAAGATCATAACCTGTAAAATGTATTTGTAAAAATTTTAAGTACACATAAATACCAATATTTATTCTCAAATATTAATTAATAAAATACTGAACATTAAAAAACGCAATTTTTCTCTCAAAAAATTCAAATATTCATTATAAATACTTTTAATTATTTGTAAGCTAACTCCTATTTATCTCAAAATTCAATACAAATGATATAAAAGTAGCAAAAGACATTATTAAAAAAATATTCAAAAAGTGATCAATTTTTGAATATGATAGAATATAATATATTCTGTTTATCCTGTTATATATTCAAAATAATAAAATAAACAGATAATCAGAAGATAAACAGATAAAATAATAATATAAACAGAACATATACAGGAATTCCTCTAATTATGAACAAGCCATTTTATCTGTAACTAGATACCTGACACTGCAAATTATTGGTAAGGAATAATTCAACAGAATATTTGTCTTCCCACATGAGTGTTTTTTCTCATGATTTGTTTTAAAGCAAACAGTTTCTCAATAGAATATATCTCTTTCAGTTGGAGTTTCATTCTCCATGATTGGTTTTAAGGTGAATATCTGTTTCAATAGAAGATTCACTTTTCCTGAGTTTCATTCTCTTGTGACTGCTAATATTTTTTATATAAGATTCATTATTCAGAGCAAGTTTTAATTTGTTATAATTATTTTCAAGAACATTTTTTCAGCATAATATTTCCTGATTTTGAATATTGTCTACCATGGTAACTAAAAATATTTTACATCTTTTATTAGACTTTTTTGAAATTAACTTGGTTTTTAGGTCTTTCACAACTTTGAATTAATTTGTATACTATATGAAAACATTCCAAAACTTTATCTATCAATATACAGGGCTTGACAAATTTCAAAAAGTTGAGTAGACAATTGGCTACCACTGCAAATTTCATGGTAGCCAAATTAAAAGTGAGACTTGCACATTGGTAAAACCAGGTAAAGTATATCGTTAAATGAGACTTGCACATCGGTAAAACCAGGTTAAGTATATCGTTAAAATCATTTGGAAATTTTTTTGGGCCTATTAAGGTAACAACATAATTTTATTGACAGAAAATTGAAAAGGTTCCCCAGAAAATCATTCCAAGCATCAAACTCTAAATTCAACATACGCTAAAAATAAAAGCATTTTCAGTCTATAAATTTGCTTTAAAATTTTTAAACTGAAAATGCTTTACTTTTTAGCTTATGTTGAATTTTACAGTTTGGTGCTTGGAATGTTTTTCTGGGGAACCCTTCAACTATTGTTCATACATCATGGTAGACATATGCAGCTGTCAGAAGCATTGCATATTTTTTGAGAGGATTTACTTTGGAATTCTATAACTATGTCCGTCTACATGTCTTTTTTGCAATGATGACTCAAACCACATGTCAATGGCATTGTCTGGCATTTTTGTCACCATTTAATGTTCAATGAATCGACTCAAAAACAGCACACACACAAAGAATATCAAGGTTGATGACAAGATCGAAAAACGGACCGAAAAAGTCGTTCTCTTAATACCCGCTGCTTACAATAGTTTGGTATTCGTCTGAAGCTAGGTTTTGGTTTTGGTTTTGAATTCGGGCGTGCCGAGCCAAGGAAGATATTTTCTTTGATTTCGATTATTGAAATAGGAATTTTTTTCAAAAATTTACTTTTATAATGCCTTATCTCGGGTTAACCCAAGATAAAGCACAATGAAGAGCTGTGGCAAAATTTTAATTATTGAATAAATGCAATATTTTCATTAAATTTTGATTAAATTCCAATAAAAATCGATTAAAAATAAAAAAATACATCATCCCACGTTAATCCATCGTTTAGAAGTCGAAAACGCGAGCTTTCTACCGATTCTAGACTGAAAATAAAACTTCCAAAACAAAATTTTAGGTCAAAATTTCCCGCGAAATTTTTGTGGGAAAAAAAGCTGTGAAAATGATCAATATTAGATTATTTTTAATGATATAAGCATTATCTAACAAAATTCTACCGATTTACTGAAAGGATTTAATGTACATTAAATAAATGTTTGTAATTCCTGCAATTATAAACATATATTTATAATTGTTTTTATTGGCTAAATTTGGTGCAATTACTGGTTCGTTACACACAAACTTATATAATTTATATTACTTTTAATAGAATATATTTTTATTAATCGATTACTATTGTGAAAATACGTTTATTTAAAAGGATTAAAAAAAAAAAAAAAACATTACGTCACGTATGATATAAAACTATTACCAGATTTTACTTAATCACAATACGAAAGCACCATTGGAAAATACGTTTTTATTAAATGTAAACCTATAGTTATATATGAAAAGCCTACAGAAAAAATGTTATCGAAAGGGAATAAATCCTTCTTCTGACAAAAATAATTTCGTCGGAAAACGGCATTTAGGCTTATTCAAGGAGGTGACTGACTGAATTTGTTTACCTCAAATTCTAGTGTGTGTTCGCCAATGCAACACAATTAAACAAGTTAATTTCCTTGTAAGAGTAAACCTCTTTGTTTTCTTTTTTTGAAAGGAAATTTATCAAATTATATGCATATATTTTATCATCTCTTTTTTAAATGAATATATTTAAGTACACTTTGACTGCTACAGAAGACGAAATCCGGCAGCCAATAAGAGAGAGTTTGGAGAAAACATGGCGGTCGGGATCGAAATGTAAACAAAGCGATTCGTTTAGGCGCTCGGCTATCATAATAAAAACATTAAACAATATTGTGATAAATTTAAAGCATACAGGGAAGAAATTTGTCCTAAAGGTTCAGATTTTAAATATAATTAGGACTACGGCCTTCTTTACAATATTGGAGTCCCCAGAATCAGCTGTTTGCATTAGTCGGTGGCCAAATAGCTACCACCTGTTTGTAAGCGGTAGCCAAAATGGAAATTCTGGTAGCAATTGGCTACTTGGCTACCGGGTTTGTCGAGCCCTGAATATATATGTATGATGAGATTTTAAATCAGTGGTTGCTAAAGTAGTTGGTACAAACTCTCAGGGGGTTGGATGAGAGTTAAAGATAGTCTAGTAAGAAAACACCAAGCCCACTCTTCACATTAAAAATAAATTTTAGTTCAATATAAAAATGTCATGTTGCTTAATTGTAAATATTTCTTAAAATACAGTTTATTTATACACTACTTAAATTACTACTATTCAGAAATCTTTTATAAAATAGACTTAAAACTTATTTAATATCAAAACTTTCACTGGGGGTCTCCGGATTTTTATGGTATCATCAAAGGGGTCATTGAGATAAAAAGTTTGGCGACTCCTGCTTTAAATTGTCATCAATAATGGAGAACATCTTTATTAATTAAATCCTATAAACAGTCTAAATCAGTAGTTGCATACTCTCAACCCCTTACACGTTTTATTACATCCCACATAGCATTTATTATAAAATTCATCAAAATATATAAAAAATATATTCAGGAAAACAATTTTAATTATTTTTCATGAAATAAATCATTATATGTAAGCTTCCACTTATGTGATAAACAAATAAAAATGATAAGCACCAAACTTCCACTTGAAATTTGATGCTTATCATTTTTATTTGTTTTCATGAAATATTTGAAAATTACTTTAAAGTATTTTTAAATTTTATTGGAATTTAGTAAAACAGAATTTTTTGATAAAAAATTTACACTCAAATTTAAAAAACTAATATCATTTGGAACAGATCCAATTGATTTTGTATAAAAATAATTGATTCGTTATACAGCTTTTCATTTTACGGCCAACTTTTCCAGAATGTATCTAGACCGTAAAGTGAAGTAGGGTGTAATGTACTTTAGCAGTCAAAAGATTTTTTTATTCAGAAGCACTTTCGATGCTCTCGGCGTCTTCCTCCGAAGTAGGGTGTAATGTACTTTAGCAGTCAAAAGATTTTTTGATACAGAAGCACTTTCGATGCTCTCGGCGTCTTCCTCAGCTGTTACAATCTGACTAACCCTGTTATACTAGAGCAAAAGAACAAACAAACACGATAAAGATTTAAAAGGCTGGTGTACATCTGGATGTGCTCCCCTTAGCACTTCTTGCCAGCCAAGCACTACATTTGTTACGTGACTCCACTTTCAGAATACATTACGTATAGAACAAACAACCTTACAAAATTTTACAAATAATTTTTCAAAAAACATCATTTTAAAATATAAAGTATTAAGAAACTGTTAAAAGTTAAAAATAAAATCAAAATAAAAAATAAATAAAAGTAAAAAATAAAAACGATATAATACAGGCAAAATTATACATAAACTGCCGCACATTCCTTTACGGGAGTGTCAAAAAACTGATCGTAGCATATCCTTTTTAGTCTGCTTTTCTTACATTATACAACCACCTCCACATACTAGGGGCTGTTTCTGGTTCCATGAAATTAATCACATATCCTCTTCTTTTTGATCTAACGCCTCAATGATATTTCGGTCCCAGCTTTTTTCACTCGGTCGGACAATCTTTGCTCTTCCCCAATGCACTTCCACATTGTAAAGCAGCAACATCTGGCTTAGCGCAGTGGAGAGTTTCGCATACCTGAGGTCCGTTTTATGTTCCTTTAATCTCTCTTCTAAGTTCCTCTCTGTATACCCTATATAAAATTCTTCTCTACCTAACGAGTGATTAGTAATAGGAATTTCATACAATCCACTTTTGACCTTATCCTCATAACTGTCTTTGTCATTCCTGATCATCCCAAAAACAGTCGGATTTCTTCTAAAACATAGAGTACAACTTGTTAGCCCACCGATGTTCCTCGCAAATTTTTCCATAGGGCTTGGTCAACACACCTAAAGGAATCAGATTTACTCGACCGAGTTTTCTCCTTGCATAAACTTCTCTCTACTTCGTTAAGAACAAAGTGTATCCTATGTCTGTGTATAGATTCAGATTTCCTGTTCAAGACCTTACTAGAGAGGAAAGTTAAGAGGAGGTGCTTTGCTAGAGGTCTCTCTGCTACCAAAAGGAAGCTGTACGCAATGAAAAGGCAGCTGGAAATGGTAAAAGTGGACTTTAAAACTTTAGATAGTGTTAGTAGAGAAGAAACGATGGCAAAACTTAAATATTTCATTGAATCGAAACGGCAAAAAATCAGGGCGAATTATATAAAGAAATTGCGGTGGATTTTCCAGAACCAACTAAAAGGGTACAGAAAGAAGGTCAAAGTGGAAAACAGCCCCTTTGTCATGGATGATCTGATTCTACCTGACTTTGTACTGAAGGCGACCTCTGAAGGCCCAAGCTATAGTTTTTGTAGAAACTGTGACTGGGTTAAATCAGTTGCCCAGATTGAAAAGGTTCTGCGGGGCAGCGAGCAGGAGGAGGCAGATAGAATAAGATGGAGAATAGCGGAGGAGATGAGGAAGTGTAATGTGAACAGTGGAAAGAACCTGGGCATAGATAAGGAAAATAGGTATGCGACTAGGTTTACTGTTAAGTGGCTAAAGGAAAACAACGTAGTTTGTATAAGGGCGGACAAAAGTCGCAACTTAATATTCAGGAAGAGGGAAACTTATCAGCAACTTTTAAATGACTATATCAAAGAGACTGGTTCAGAAGAGTTGAAATCTGACCCCACTAATAAGGTTTGTCGCCGGGTGAACAAGCTTATGAAATGTAAGGCGTTACCAGGGTTCCTAAGAGACTCGATTGTGATGGAACCTGCATGCCCACGCCTTTTTGGATATGCTAAAATTCATAAAGAG
Source organism: Olivierus martensii (assembly GCA_000484575.1). NCBI lineage: Eukaryota > Metazoa > Arthropoda > Arachnida > Scorpiones > Buthidae > Olivierus > Olivierus martensii. The sequence goes on from AYEL01088195.1 coordinate 55,665, forward strand.
CTGGTGAAAATTAGACCAATTGTTGAGAAGTTCAGATCACCTCTTTATTTAGTAGAGAAAAAACTGGCTAAGTGGTGTAGGTTGAGACTAAAGGGGTACGAGTACTCTGTTAACTGTACAGAGGAGCTGCTAGATAAGCTTTCGGAGAAAGGCCCGTTCCCGAAAGAAACACTTACGACGTTTGACTTTGAATCTCTCTATCCCTCTATTCGGATAGAACCAGCTTGTATTTGTGAGAATCCCGCAAGGTGGCTCTGTCGTCACTGTTGTTGATTCTATTTGTCACCTGACACCAGGAGCAGTTTAAATAAATTCGTGTTGCTCCAGCACGAATAATAAGCCGAATTGTCAGAAGATGGCTGTCTAATAGACAGCCATCTTCTAACGAGCCTGTGAATTAGTTAATCAAGGTCGCATGAGTAAGTGCACACGGGGTCCGGGAAAAGAAGGAAGAGTACGCAGTATATTTAATATATATATAAAAATATTTATTTACAAATATAACTAAACATTAAATGGTTACAAATAAGTATAATGTTAAAGAAAACAAAGCAATCGATTTGAATCTATAAACTTCCTAAGTAATTTGACAATTTGCGAACGTGCTAATGGTTCGTGAGTTGTTTTGTAAATAGCAACTGATCCTAAATGGGTTGTGAATGGCGAACGTCAAACGGTTCATAAGTTATGCAGTCAGCAGTCGGGTTGACTTGTGTAATCGCTCCTCAAGCACTACATACATGGACAAGTGGACAAGGGATGAGTCGGACTTCTTCAGAGAGGTCTTCGTTATCTCCCTGGATGGTAATCCTTTATATTTAATATATATATAAAAATATTTATTTACAAATATAACTAAACATTAAATGGTTACAAATAAGTATAATGTTAAAGAAAACAAAGCAATCGATTTGAATCTATAAACTTCCTAAGTAATTTGACAATTTGCGAACGTGCTAATGGTTCGTGAGTTGTTTTGTAAATAGCAACTGATCCTAAATGGGTTGTGAATGGCGAACGTCAAACGGTTCATAAGTTATGCAGTCAGCAGTCGGGTTGACTTGTGTAATCGCTCCTCAAGCACTACATACATGTACAAGGGATGAGTCGGACTTCTTCAGAGAGGTCTTCGTTATCTCCCTGGATGGTAATCCTTAGTACTCAACAATGAACTCATCAACTCATCATCGACTCGGCCTTTCCCCTTGCTTTTTATCTGTTGACCAGGGAGAGCTCCTGAGTCACATAGTGACATCACTTAGATGTCGAAATCTTAGCTGTTAGCAAGGAGAGTACCTCGTTGGTTGTTCGACATATTTATTGTTTTATTTCCTTGTCTAGGCGGTTGTCAAACCGACTGTTTAGATAAAGTGAATCAAAAAGGAAGCTAAATGTTGTTTCCTTTGCTTGCAACTGATAAAAAACATGCAAAGTTACAAAATTATACAAGATTAAATAAAAGAATAATTTCACAAATAAATGTTACAAATTGAATAACATGAGAAATTAAACAATTGTTACAATAAGAATAAATTCAAATAACATGGAAACGATGGTGAGTCCCCGGATCTCACATATTGAACTTTTATCATCTACTTTATAATAGCCTGCAGGAGGTGGAGTGTCTGAGGGATCTCTGTGACTTGGTCTGCCATCATTCTTATTTTAGATTTAATCAAAAATTTTACCGGCAAATGAGGGAAGTTCCCATTGGTAGTCCAATGGCAGGGGTTTTGGCTGAGTTAGTAATTAGACGACAAGAACGGAAGACCATTCAGCTTTTTGACCCGTTTTTAAAAGTATACCTGAGATAAGTAGACGATATTTTAATAATTTGGGAGAACAAATGTAAGACAGAAGAGATGGTTGCTTCCCTATCGAACAGCAGCTTGGGACTTACTGTTAAAAAGGAACAAGAAAGTAAAACTGACGTCCACTTCCTTGACCTGAGAATCACAATTGCGGATGGAGAATATAGGACTACAATCTATAGAAAACCAGGAAGCGCTCCCTTGTATATTCTTATGATATCCGAAGATAGACTTTCACACAAGAAGGCTGCCTTTTCAGCCCTCTTCAGGAGAGCCTACACTCACTGTTCTAGTTTTGGAGACAGAAGTGAGGAAATTAATAAAATTATGGGAATTGGGCAACAACATGGATATGAAAAAAGTTTCTAACGAAGTAGAGAGAAGTTTATGCAAGGAGAAAACTCAGTTGAGTAAATCTGATTCCTTTAGGTGTGTTGACCAAGCCCTATGGGTGGAAAAATTTGCAAGAAATATTGGCAAGCTAACGAGTTGTAATCTAAGTTTTAGAAGAAATCCGAATGTTTTTGGGATGATCAGGAATGACAAAGACAGTTATGAGGATAAGGTCAGAAGTGGAGAGTATGAAATTCCTATTACTAATCACTTGTTGGGTAGAGAAGAATTTTATATAGGGTATATGGAGAGGAACTTAGAAGAGAGATTAAAGGAACATAAAATGGACCTCAGGTATGGTAGCAGTGCACTGGCTTAGCACAGTGGAGAGTCACTGCACTAAGCCAGAGGTCGCTGCTTTACGATGTGGAAGTGCATTGGGGAAGAGCGAAGATTGTCGGACTGAGTGAAAAAAGCTGGGACCGAAATATGATTGAGGCATTAGAAATCATCAAAAAGAAGAGGGGAGAATGTGTGATTAATTTCATGGAACCAGAAACAGTCCCTAGTGTGTGGAGGTGGTTGTATAAAGTAAGAAAAGCAGACTAAAAAGGATACGCTATGATCAGTTTTTTGACACTCCCGTAAAGGAATGTGCGGCAGTTTATGTATAATTTTGCCTGTATTATATCGTTTTTATTTTTTACTTTTATTTATTTTTTATTTTGATTTTATTTTTAACTTTTAATGGTTTCTTAATACTTTATATTTTAAAATAATGTTTTTGAAAAATTATTTGTAAAATTTTGTAAGGTTGTTTGTTCTGTACGTAATGTATTCGGAAAGTGCAGTCACTTAACAAATGTATTGCTTGGCCGGCAGGAGGTGCTAAGGGGAGCACATCCAGATGTACACCGGCCTTTTAAATCTTTATCATGTTTGTTTGTTTTATGTGTTAGGTCTCCTGATCTAGTATAGCAGGGTTAGTCAGATTGTAACAGCTGAGGAAGACACCGAGAGCATCAAAAGTGTTTCTGAATAAAAAAAAATCTTTTGACCGCTAAACAGCTCTTGAGTAGTTTTACTTGTAGTTTGTGTTTGGTGCAGTCTAATTGAACGTTTATTATAAATTAAATTCTGTTTAATCTAATTATAGTAAATTATAATTTACAGTGCATTATAACTATAATTTTTATTTTATATAATATTGCTCTAATATATTTTATTATATAAATTTGGACATACCTTCTCTTTCAAACCATCCTCGTAATGTTTTCTTTGGATCATCAAGATATAAATCTTCATTTGGTGTAGATAGAGCAAATGGGTTTTCCATACATGCTTCTTCTTCAGCATCCTCACCTTAAATAACATATAAAATTAATGATTTAATAATAAAAATACAGAATTCTTGAAGTATATGTAGTCTTTAATAAAAAAATCATACTTTTTATATTTAATACGCAGCCCTCAGCAAAATAAAAAATGGTTTTATATTCAAACTAAAGGAATTAATACATTCCTTACTATAGTTATGAAAGTGTAATAGTATTTATGCAATTTCTTTTCTCAATTTTTTTTTTAATTTTTTTTTTGGAAAATTTTATAAATAAATTGACGTGGAATTAATTGAAAAAAAGTTGAATTTCATGCCAGAAATTAATATAGAAAGTTGAAAAACATGTCACATTCCATTTTATGTTTAGTTATCAATGGATTTATAAATAATGATTAATTCTTGATTTTATGTAGAGTAAAGGGAACATAGAAAATACAGTATTGCAAAGATAATCCATTTCTTAGAATTGTTATTGGCTTTTTTCAATTTTCTTCAAATATAAAATAAACAATTGTACTAATCTCCTTCTACCAGGAAATCTTAATAAGATTTTATGTAGATCAAGGAGGCTGGCGTAGACCAACATTTATATACTGCACATCAACTGATGCACATATAGTAATTAGTATACTCATTGAGTATATTGTACTTACGTCATATTTCTGAAAATAGAATTACATTACAACAATTCTAAGGAAAAATTGTAAATTGTTATTATTCATCTGTGAATTCAGAAAAAAATTGAAGGCTAAAAATTGAATTATTATAAATGCATACTTTATATTTAAACCTATATTTCAATTTACATTTTAATTATTAGATCTAACTAGCAATTTCATTTAATTTACTTATATTCTAGACTAAATATAGTGTATACATCAAATATTTTTGGAGAAATTTAACGCCCTTAGCCTTCTGTGCTTTTATCACCATTACTCAGATTGATTTAAAATATCATCATTCGAATTTTTTTCCCTCAATATCTCACAAAAATTTTCTGTTGGGTGTAGTTAATAAAATTAATTTTCATTTTAAGCCATGAAATCCTAATAAGATCTCATTCATTTTTATGGATTTTTTGTTTATCCAAAAATTCTGATATAGGCAGTACTATAGGCTTAATTACTGTTACGGACAAAATTGAACTCTTTTCCCACCAATATAAATGGATTATTATTCCAATTTCCTCCCATGAAATCAACAGCATTCAGCTTTTCACTCTGAGTACTAAGCAGCGGCAATTCCATGCCCACCACAAATTGCCCACATTCCTGATGGAGCCGTCAGATGGAGGATGCGATTCAACGAGCCAAGCGCCGACCCCAGGCTGTGCTTCCGCCTAAATTCTCCAGAGTGAAGTACAACACGCTTCCACCAAGGTCACCCGACCGATTGCATTCAGCATTTAGAAAGTTGAGAAATGGAGGTTTAATGAAAGATCTCAGATGTCTGCGATAGAAGTGTGTGGTAGTTCCATCTTGGAGGCGCGAATTCGCTTTGCCGATCCCACATCTCCAGTTTATTCAGGAGACTTGTAGAGCCACTTATAGAGCTCATAATATGCTGGCCAACACCCATGTTAGAGTCAACCATAAGGCTGAAGGATAGGGTTCGATAGGCAAGCCCGGCTCCTCCTTAAAGACTGGAGGTCTGGGATCCAGATCCTCTAACGTGGCAAGCAAAAGCTTTATCATCTGGCAATCTGCCTAATCCGTAAAATATGGCGAAATTGATATCACGCACCTCATGAATTCTTATTTCACAGAATCAAACAACATTGAATCTATTTTCAGTGTTATCCTAGAGCAGCTGTTATTAACCTTTTTAATGGTCAGCACCCTCTTGAATCTGAAAATAAGCTCTTGCACCCCCTTAAAAAATGTGTGTATATTTTTTATTTAAGAAAAAGCATTTATTGCATAACAAATGCTGTATTTATTTACAATATATATTACTATATAACATAGAAAGCAATATTTAAATTTTAATGGCTAGGTTGTTGTTGTTGTTTAATCATAATAATTCAATTAAAACGAGACTCTTTTTTTGAAAGAGCCACGCGTAAGTCATCAGATGCATTTAAGTGATTTCTGGCTTTTGTCTCTCGCACCCTCAGGGGTGCACGCACCCCAGGTTAAGAACCACTGTCCTAGAGAATCCAGATTCAATTCCCGGATTCGACACCTCCAGATTCTTTTAAGGAGGGATTCGGGTCAGATCAATTGGAAAAAAAAATTTGGAGGTCCGCATTGGCAAATCTATTGTAATTATGGAGTCGTAGAATTATTCATAGATTTCCTAGCAATTTGAAAATGTCTTTTCAAATACTGTACATCTTTCAAATTTATAGATATGTTTTCTTCATATGATATGAAAAAGTTTCGGCTTTTAATACATTGTCCTGCATAAATAAATATTCCGGAAAGCGTCCCGGATTTTAAAATTCATTTTCAAAACGGAATTGAAATTTTTTTATATTTTGAAATTTGCGTGCAAAATTAGCTAAATTTGGTAACATTGTTCGAAATGCAGGTTCAAAATATACATCAAATAAACGCGGGCATTTATTAATAATACTTTATTGTTCAAATTCTTCAGTTCCAGCACAATTAATATGTTATTGTGTCTGTTATTAATTTTAATATTAGTTATTACGGTTAAGTTATAGAAGTGGGTTATTGTATTGATGTTATTATTAACTAATAAAACAATGAATCTGATGAGTTGATAAATATAAATAAGTACCGGTACGAAAATAAAACATGTTAAAACAATATTTCCGGTTGAATTTTTCTTGTCCCCGATTGAAGTGAATAGGAAATAGTAAACTATTCACATGATTACAAAAGAATGAAATGTTAAATCAATATACTAATATTGATAAAAAAAAATCTGTAAAACGACTTTTGTGAATATTGTATTTAAAAACAGATTGTGATATTATTATTATTATTAAAGCTTTATTAAAATTTATAGGTACAAAAACCCATCTTTAGGATGAATGGCAATAAAATAATAAATAAAAATGAACTAGTTGACAAAACAATAAAGAAATATATGTTACATCAATTTTAAAATTTCAGTTACAATTACAAAAAATTTTAAGTAGATACCTTGGATAAAGTGTGAAGAGTGTTTAAGCGGAGAAATCTTAATATTTCAATGATAAATTTTTTTCATAATACAAAATGCAGATTTACATTTAAAAATATGATTGATATAAATATTTGAATCTATATTAATATCTTATTTAATCTGCATATTTGTATCGAGTAATCTCATAAACAGTAAAAGCTACAACCGCCATAATTAAAAATATCGAATAATCCAACAATTGACAAAAATTTAGGTTGATCAACAGATAGTGATATGTAAAAACCCCTTTAACTTGGAAAGTTTGCTTTCTGGCAAAGAATTTTTACATAGCGCCATCTTTGATAAAATTCTATAAGTAAACAAATTCATGATGTGCAAATTTTTTTCTAACTAGTCTTTCCATTTGCCAATGTTATAAAAAAAAGCCATGCATATATGCATTATACATAATGCCAATGTTATAAATTAACATTGTTAATTTATAACATTGGGCATTTTACATTCATTAAACCTGAGAAATTCTCGCCTCCCACTTAGTGTTTATGATTTCCCGGCTTTTTTTCATTCCCGGGAACTTCCGGGAAATCCTGGGAACATAAAAGCCATTCCCGGGATTCCCTGGAATGCATTTAAATTTAACAAAATCTAAGAAAGTAGTTATTTATAATTAATATTAATAAAAAATACACAAAAGAAGGATATTAATAAATTCCAAAATTTATATTCCTTTATATATGACTAATTCACAATTCGAACTACAAAATACAAATAAAATATACATCACTTATTCTTAATGTATGATTTGAGGAAACATAAGCAATCAATGCTCTTATCGCTCAGTCTAGTTCTTAGCTTTGTTAATAAACAAATCTGCAACAGAAAATGCTCTTTCTGCTTTAATTGATGATGAAGGAATTGTTTTCAGAGCCTGGCCCAGTTTTATAATACTGTACTTGATGATTGATTTCCTGTTGATTCAAATAACTGTAATTCTTGCTTCACAATCTTGCTCAAGCTAGAACTCAGGCTAGTTGAACAACGTAGGATCTTTGTCTTTGAGTGAATCGCTTTTTCTAATTTTTCATTCAACGTCATTGGTTTCTCTTCCAAATTTCCCGTGGTCTCTTCTCCAAAAGTTAAGTAGGTAATTCACAGTCACCTTTTGAATTACCTACATTATAATAAAATTTAATTTAAAATAATGCAAATTTTATGTTGACTTCATAAGAAGGAAAAGAAGTAACGTAAACTAACCAACCAAGTTGCCAACACGTATCATACTCATAGATCAATTAGATATAATCCATGATCAGATGTGAGTGCAACTCTGTTAGTAAACCACGCCCACATGTTTTTCCATATTGCCAATTAACAAATTCTTTGATAAATAACTCTCGTACAGTCTTCAGGATTATATTTAATTATATCTTATAATTTTTTGTATCTGCGTGGTAGTTCCCGGGAACCAACTATAATTCCCGGGAATACAAAAAGTGTGAAAATCTTACAATTTCCCGGGAACCCGGGAAAGAAACACTACTCCCACTGTTCAAATGTTCTTTGTTGACATAACTCTGCTATAAATGTTATTATATATATTACGGTAAAAGTGATTAATCCCGTGATTATGCATAATCAATAACGGTTTTCCAAATGTTCTTTGTTGACATAACTCTGCTATAAATGTTATATATATTACGGTAAAAGTGATTAATCCCGTGATTATGCATAATCAATAACGGTTTCGATAAATTTGTTTCATATACAGTATTGAGAATTAATCACATTTACCGGTGATTATGCATACTCGCCAATTCATAGTGGTAAATATAATAAATCGTACTTAATCAAATTTACCAGACATTATACATAATCGCAGTCTAGGATGGTAAATTTGATAAATAATCAATTTCGTCAAGTAATGAAGTAGTTCGCTGCATTCATCTTCATTTATGTAAGTTCGGCTTTAAGAGGTCAAAGAAAATAAGATCTCATCTGGTTCAAGAAATAATCACAAATGACGGTACGAAAATAAGAGTTGGCACTCGGATAAAGACTATATTTATATGAATCGAAGGTTTTTATTATATAGATCATGTTCTCCCAACCTGATACTGTATCTGATTACGTACAATTATGCAGTTGAATGTGCTCATTCACTTTGGAGGACCTACTCTTTCAGTCCTGAAAACTTTAAAGAAACTAAAAACTTTATTTGTGTATTTAAACATTTATTTATCACTTTTAATTATTTTAATACAACAAATAAACAGATATATTGGAATAAAATATTTATTTCTCTATTTCGTAAAACCAAAGTTAGAAAATATAACAGATTGATCACAAATCCATAAGTTACAAGAAATGCTGGTTAATAAAAAAAAAAGAAGTTAATATGAAATTTGGCATTGTTTGGAGCTCGCAATAGTTTCATCGTCAGGTTGATACGAAGCGGCTAATCGCAGACAATCATCCTAATGATCATTTATAATTTTGGTTCTTGATTTTTTTATGACGTTCATATTTGAAAAAGCGGATTCTGATAAAAATATGTTGATCCGAAACACGACAGAATTTTTTGCATAATATCAGTTAATATTGGAATTTTTTTATATGCATACTTCCAAATGATATAGAAAATTATTGATTTAACAATTTTAACGAAAAATAAATAAACAATAGCAATACACTTAGAGTGAATTAAAAAATACTACAAAATAATGATAAAACTGAAAACATAATAATTTATTTAATTAAATTTGTAAGTAAGGAGGAATAAACAAGAGATCGAACAAAAATCGCTCCGTGATCGACGGGTTGAACACCACTGTCATATATTATTGCTTATTTAAATAATCTGAAGATATTAAATATTACTTTGTTTACTCTGATGATCTCCATATTATATCTAGAGGGTCGGTAGATAATCTATTATTAAACGAAAAAAAAATTTATGAAATACATTTTGAAAAATTATAATCCTATAACTAATATTTCAATTATGTTTAATAATTAAAATATACACTCCAGAATCACCATAAAGATATAGGCATTAATTATGAAATACATTTTGAAAAATTATAATCCTATAACTAATGTTTCAATTATGTTTAATAATTAAAATATACACTCCAGAATCACCATAAAGATATAGGCATTATAATGGATTTAAAATTATCTGTTTATTTCAATGGTTCTCAAACTTTTTAGGATTTCTTCCGTGACGGTCTCTTTACAATTTTTTAGACTGCTCGCGGACCCTTTAAAATTAACTACAATTAACGTATAGGCTACTGTTACCAAAACATTTTTTTGACAAAGAATTATTTATTCAGAAAATGGCAAATCTTAGTCAAATAGCCCAATCATAAGAAAGATTTTTACGCAAAATCTTTCTCCTGCAGTGGACAACTATTCAGGATATTGAACAGTAGTTCTCTAAACTGGGGTCCGCGGTCCTCTAGGGCAGTGGTATGCAAACTTGTTACACTTGCGATCCCTATACTCAGACTGAAATTTTACACGACCCATCTGTTCTTACCATCATATTATAAGGATAGTAAAAGTCGTTTTACCACATACAAATCCATATCTTTATAGTATATTTCAGTACATATGATTCGATATAAGATTTTTGAAAATCTGCATATTAACAAAAATTATAATACGTTAAAAAACAAATTTTTAAATAAAAATAAAATTAATAATGTGGTATTTAAACCCAAAAGTAGTCAGACACACAATGAGTTGAGTGATTTTCATATATTTAAAAAATTTTTTTAGTTCTTCAATTAAAAATTCATTATCCAACATGAGAATTTCTCAAAGTTTTTGCGACTCCCAACAATTTTTCTTTCAATTTTTCACAGTTTGCGCGCAAAATATTTTCATTTCCGACCCCGATTTTGTGTAAAATTTTGTCGCGACCCCTGGATATACAGTAGCCATTTTTTAATCGTCAATGTAGTTAAAGTACAGGTAGGCCTCGATTAGTGCGAATAATTGGTTCCACGAATTTCTCGAACTAATCGAAATATTAACTCTATGGAAAATATGGTAATTGGTTCTTGCTTTGTGAGATTCCGGCCATTAGCTAACTTCACAATGAATAACTACTATAAACTTAACACTAACTGTTTAAGAAATATTTATTTTCATATTTTACATCATTGTTCATCATCTAAATTAATAACTTACCAGGAATTGCGTCTCATATCATCATCAAACCAACCGCCAAATCAAAACTAAAATAGCGAATCGAAAGCGGAAGTTGAGCTCCGCCTGGCCGCCAATTCTGGGTCAAGAATTGAGTGAATAGGCCGATTTGCAATTAAGCATTGCAACTTTATTGAATCAGTAAATTAGTTCCAGATAGCATTAATAAGCGAAGTTAATGAACCAATGAGAAATTTTTAACAAGTTTTCTATTTGTTTATTAGCAGAATACGACACCAAAAGATAACAAAAACAAATTTTTTTCACAAGTTTTATTTTAAATAAAGAAATCAGATAATAAACAAAAGAAAATAAATAATATCGGTAGTACAGCAATATAATAGGCAAATAAATTTGTAAAGATATCCTTATTTAAAAAAATTTAACAAAGAATGCTTTTATGTCGCTCAATCACATCCATTTTTTGCTGTAGCGTAATCACTAACCTCTTCTTTTTTTCGTTTCCTATTTTATCGTCAAAAGTGTTCTTCCTTTTATCCATTTCGATACTTTTTAAAAGAGAAAATTCTGTACTCTACTGTATGTATACGATAGCAAAGCTAAATAATAGTACAGTAATGTTAAACAGTTAACGGCAAAAAGCCCATCTTTCTGATGTTTCACCCCTTCAAAATCGTGTGACCGTTCTTGGACTGCTCCTCGTCCGGTTTTACTAACCGAAAATTAACGGTAATTTGTTAATTGACATCATAAAAGGAGCTTTGTTAGTAAGACTGGTCTGTGCTTAAAACTCGCACTAATCGAATATTTTCTCGCACTAACCGAAAAACGGTATCAATTTTATAAGTCGCACTAATCGAGGCCTACCGGTAATATTCTTTCTGGGATTTGCGCTTATGTTTCTGCCTTATTAGAGGTCTGAATAAAACACATAAATTTTATGAAACAATGGTTTTATTTTTTTATTATTATTATTTTTTTTTTCATATTTTACGTCCCCTTTCCAATCAGAGAGATTACTAAGGGGACGGGGCCAGTTCCAACCACGGGCTGCACCCACACCCGTGGAGGGGGGCCGGATGGTGAAGGACGGGGATCACCGGGCCGGGCCCAGTACCCCGAAAAAATCCGGGACTGCATTTTTGATCACCGGGCCGGGCCGGGCCCAGCACCCCGAAAAAATCCGGGACCAGACCCGGGACGCGAACCCGGGTCCTCCAGCGTGGTACGCCAACGCGTTACCACTCGGCCATCCGGCCGCCAATGGTTTTATTTATGCATATGGGTATGAATATTTTTTAATGAAAAATACTTTTAAAAAACTTCATCATATGAATTCAATGTGAGGTATGCGCTGTACTAATATTGTCCGTCTACGAATACCGCGCCACAGATTACATGTATACAGATGTTCCATCCCTATACTAGCCTTGGAAACTTTGGAGAGCATTCGCTAGCCAATCAGAAAGCAGCTCGCAATACAGAGATGGCGCTTGATGGATGAGTCCAAACGCGAAAGGGAGAGTCGCAGTCTATCATTTATTAGATAAAAATTATTGAATTAATATTATATTAAGTTCTGTTAAAATATACTATTCCCGACGTCGAAACTAATCATTTAAGTATTTGACATTACAATAAACTTCCATTCAACTTCAGTTATCTTGCGTTTAAAAACATCCAATGTATGCAAAGCTGTCATCCCTATTTTGTCACTGGACTCATTCAGATCGGAAGAGGAAGCTGTCCTCCCTATTTTGTCATTGGACTCGTTCAGTTAGTGCACGCAAACCTGTCATCCCTATTTTGTCACTGGACTCGTTCAGTTAGCACACGCTTACAATAAGCTTCCATTCAACTTCAGTTATCTTGCGTTTGAAAACATCCATGTGAGATTGTCATCTCTATTTTGTCAGTGGATTTCAGTTAGTGCACGCGTACTTGTATCCCTATTTTGTCACTGGACTCGTTCAGTTAGAGCACGCGTACTTGCGTCGATGGTCGCGGCTAAGCTGGACATCAGTGCGGAAAATTGTTTTCGTAAAAAAATATAGTTTTATTTTTATAAATATAATTTCATTTCACTATTTTACTGGTATCTGATACTTATTGAAGAAAAGCCTTATATTTATTATTATCAAATAAATTTTTGAATTTGGCGACTCAAAAATTTTCTTACTGCTACTCACGACCCACGGTTTGCGTACCACTGCCTAGAGGGCCGCGGACCCCAGTTTGAGAACCACTAGTTTATCTTCATGTCAATTTAGTTATCAGCAAAGTTAATTCATATATAGCCAAACTTCGGTTCATGAATGCCTTGAATCACGAACAATTCGGTTTACGAATCAATTTTTCCGAAAACAGTGTGTTCTTAAAACAAACTTACTGTATGTTTCGAGTTAAGAACACGTAAGCCATCAACATAAACATTTTCAATGATAATGCCATGTGTCATTTTAGAAACATTTTAAAACATAGACAAAAACAAATCATACTTTTTAGTGAGACAGAGGCCCTGTAGGTTGAAGCAAAGTTGAGTGGTGCCAAGAGACGGAATTTAAAATAATCCCCTTCCAAACAATAAGATTTCATTTCCTCACCACTTTCCACTTATGCTATCAAATCTCCTCCATACATATATCGTAAAACTAAATTAAGTTTTCGTAAATATTTGTTTAGTGTTGTGTTAATCTTTTTTTTGATACATTTAATGGTTTCCATTGATTTTGTGCTAAGAACTTGTGCACAAAGTACAGTTGTAAGAGTTTAAATAAACAATCATCTAGGATCCAGGAATGGATTAATCCATTTTGCATTAATTCTTTAATGGGAAAAATAGTTTTGTATTATGAACATTTCAGTTTACAAACGACCTTCAAGAATGAATTAAGTTGGTGAATCAAGGTTTCACTGTATTGGCTTTGTTTGATATATTTTAAGTATATTTCTGATTTTATAATTTTAAAGATGTAGTTTCATCTCTATCTTTAAAATGTAAGAAAAATCGTATCATCATAGTAATTAAACTTTGTCAGATACAGTTTACCAATTTATACTGAAACTTCTGCTATAAATTTAAATAATCTGAGAATTGTCTAGTAAAAGCTAAAAAAAACTATTTTTATCATTACTAATGGACATAGTGAAAACTATGCAAATGACTATAATGAAAAATTATTTCTACAATCAAAACCTGTTATTGAACTGATACAGGAACTTGATATTAAGTTGATGAGAAATATTCCAAACTATAGAATTAAAAAATTTACCAATTCATTCTTTATCAGAACTACTGTTTAACATTTATTATAATGAAAAATTATAATTTCAGTAAATTCATTTTGTTACTAATATGGAGGTTATAACTGGATAAAAATGTTACTGATTGCATATACTTTATTGTGTAATAAATGCCGTTGATTGCACTAACTTCATATTTTTTATTTCAGATATTCAAATATATTAGAGTTCCCCAATTTAAAAAGATCTGACTTCTATAAATACAACTTTATGTAAAAATTTAAAAAAAATCATGTTTATTATTTAGGGCATAATGCAGTATTGCAATTTTATATCATAATATCATAAAAACAATTTCTTAATAATGTAAAGAAAGTTAATGATACTATTAAACAAAAATATTTATTATATGTTTATATATACACTTCTTGTTAATTTGTTGTTTTTATGTATATGTATATCATATATCATATCTATAATAATATGATGTAAACTGTACATGTGCACCATATTGCAATATAGTTATATCTCCAGTTTCATAGATAAATCAAATATTCAATGCATAATAAAATTTTACTATACTAATTATGTAGTAATTTACATACAGGGTAATTAAATTCAATTATGTAATATTGAAAAGAACATGAGTTCCATATAAATCAGAAAGCTAATGGAAATTGTCTACTAGGTTCAGATATACCGTAGTTTAAGACTTTCTGAATTTTATATACTCTTAAATGTATATTTTTTAAATATTGCAATAATTAATTTTAATGATTTAAAAAGTTTGAAAAACTTTTTATTCAAATTTTGAAATATCCATTATTTAATCAGGTGAAACCAATTTCATCATCATCTTCTGATTCTTCATTATATAATAGAATTAAGTCAATTATATCTAAAATAATATTCAAAGTTTATGTTTAAAATTATTTGAAACTTTAAACTAAAAACTATGATTTAAGTATATTAACAAAACATAATAAATAGCATATAGGTAGTCCTTGACTTACAACAGAGTTCAGTTTGAACCTCACCATTATAAGTTGGAATAGTCATAAATTTCTCACTGTTAATATTTATGATGATACTATGGATGCATTTCTTTATTGGATGGTTTTCTCACTGGTTAGATTGGAGGAAGTTGTTAATTTCTTCTTGAGAATAACACTGACATGTTTCATTTTTCCTGTGATTGGAAGGAGAATTAATTTTGTTCTACTCAAGGGAAAAATAAAACACATCAATGTCATTCTTGAGAAGAAATAAAAAAATCTCTCTGCTGCCATTCTAACCAGTAAGAAAGCCGTTCCAATAATGAAATGCACCCAAAATATTATCTTAATAAATATAACAAATATAAAATTACAAAAAACACCAGACAGAAAAATAGGCACTTTTCATATATTAGACCAGAGTTCTCCAAACTTTTCGCCATGAGGGCCACATTGGATGCTTCGGCATTGTTCTGCAGGCTGTAGCAAAAAAAAACACTCTAGAATTAGATATATGACTTTTATTGAAAGCAGATAAACCAATATAATAACAAAGCAGATATAAGGAAATAAAAAGTTACATCCATTCAGATGTAACTTTTTTATTTCGTTTTGAATTCTTTTCATTTTTTTTTCTTTGTGTTCATTTTAACTGACCTTTTACAGTCTTACTGTAAGACTTCTTTGTTAATCCATTTTAACTGACCTTTTACAGTCTTACTGTAAGACTGTAAAAAGTCAGTTAAAATGGATCTTGGAAAATGGTCTTACGAGTGTAAAAGATCCAAGATCATAATCTTTGTGTTCATTTTAACTGACCTTTTACAGTCTTACTGTAAGACTGTAAAAGGTCAGTTAAAATGGATCTTGGAAAATGGTCTTACGAGTGTAAAAGATCCAAGATCGTAACTTGGATTACAGTTACTTTTTGCTATTCAGGAATATATTTTGAACACAATTTTAATTAATGCATTTGAAATCTATCAACATCCTGTGTTTTTTTTTTTGCAGATTCTTATTGAAAAATTAGTCCAATTGGTGGGCTGGATAAAATCATATCATGAGCCATAATTTGGAGACCCCTGTATTAGACTATTGGGTCAGAATTTCAAACTGATGCAGTTGCACTGATCAATCACAAAAGTTACTGGTTATATCACTGTCCTAAATATAAATGGTCATAAATCAAGGATTATCTGTATTAAAAATTTTATTGATTAATAATATGGCTAAAAATTTACTTAATTTTAGCTATATTATTAATCAATAATTATCTATTTACAATCCTTGTAATTTATCTAATATGATAAATTTTGGAAAACAATATATCAAGTAATCCCAAAAGTAATGTCTTTTTTATACTGAACTTGTTCAAATATGTCTCAGCTTGTCTAAACATGAATTTTTAAAGCTTTCACAATGTTGGAAAAGAGTTATTGATTCAAATGGAGAATATATATGGTACTTGATTAAATTAGCAAGTGATTTATCTTTTATATCCTTTCAAAACTTAATGCTAAAAATGACATTACTTTTGGGATGACCTGACATACTGTATATACTTGTGTATAAGCCAATCACCCAACTTCAAAGTTTGAAAATGTGCAAAAATGTGAAACTCTTGTATAAGCTGACCCCAACTTTCAACTGTTAGAATAATGTGATATTCATTGAAATAAATTGATAATTTCTTTTCATAATTTAAAAAATTTTCCAAATCCTGTTCACTATTGGAATAAAGAAGATCATTTAAACAAAATTCAAGACTTACAGCATTGAAATATTGAGATCATGGCCATCGAGAGAAATTTTTGGGCCCGTGACAAGTCTGTGGTCCAGGCCCTACTTAAAAAATGCATCACTTTGGTTTAATAAAAATCTTTCGTGAGATTCAGTAACATAACTAACATATTTTTTTCTGTGTGGCATAAAACAGCTTTCCACCAAGTTGGTACTAAGCAATAAGTTATTCCAGTGCCCACCATGGATTACCTATACCTGGGTGGATTAGCCATCAGGTGAAGAATATGGTTCAACAGGTAGATCTAGATCTGTTTTGAAAAGCTTTGGAAGTATGAGATGTGAGAACTAAATCTGGATACATCAGGCACAGTACACTCCTACTGCAGTGATCCATCCTAAGATTGACCTTTTGAACTGTTTGATACATAATTTTGTACTATCAAACAGTGTTATATATAAACAGTTTATTTTGGCACAACTACTTGGGTGGTAAACAGAGTTCTATGGCAGCGGCCTGTGAACTATTGGATACGTTATGTGATACATTGAGACCTGAGAATTGGGCCCTCTTCAATGCCGGACCCGTGACAAAAGTTTCAGATATCATCCCCTCTCGGTGACTCTGATTGAGATATGATGCAATGCAAGAGAAAAGCTGAATAAAAAGTAGGATGCAATCATGTCATATCTAATGGTGTTTCTCTATAATACAATTTTATTGAAACACCTATTCAGCAGAAAATATCAAAAAAATATTTAAAATATTTCATTATTCACAAATCTCAACAAAAATATTTAACAAAGTTTAAATGATAAAAAGTTAAAATCAAAACATTCAATAGAAATTTTTCTGTAACTGATGAGTGCACATGGGATAATCAGAAGTGCAAATCTGACATCTGAAGTCAGTTGAAAAATAATCATCCCATATTTTATAAGTGATCAGAAACATCAGAGATCGCTATATTTCCATTTCATATTATCAAGGTCTATAAATACTATATGGTCATTCCACTCCTACCAATAACAAAAGAAAAAATGTGAAGATCTAGATTTTAATCACTAGGGCAGCATTGGGGTGATATTTTCAGCAATAGCAGACAAATTTCTATAGTGTTACTTATAGAAGCTTATAGATCAAACATAACACTGCAAAATATTTTTAGCAAGAATTTCATTATATCTGATAAATTAAAATGAAAACACCTTACAGTTATCCTTAATGTTTTATGGTCTTAAACTTATGGTAAAAAATAACTTCAAAATTTTTAACATTAGTTCACAACTATCATTTTTAAGTCAACAATTTTGCAGTTGTGATTTTTTTTTCCTTGATTCTTCAAATATGTTTTAAATAATGCCAATTAATTCAATTCTAATTGCTCTGAAATTACTAACAATAAGATTTTGAAATCATTAATTCTACAGAAAATGGATTAAAAAAAATTTTAAATAAAAATTGAAAATGTAAATCAGTGTAATGCCCAGTATAAAAATTCCATTTGAAAAAAAAAATAAAAAATAAATTATTTGATGGGCTAACTTATTGTATCTGACCACAAAGATCATAAAAATGCTGAAAAAAAAAATTTATTTATTGAAATTTCTGGATCATAGCAGATATACTATGGGCATTTGAAGTAAAACTTGTTGCATTTTAATATGAGTTGATAAATAAGGTATAATTCCTTGATAATAGCAACATTATAATTACTTTAAATACGATTATTTAAAACACTATTATTTGTTGATATATTGGTAAATAAATTTTCAAGTATATCTATTTCAATTCCATTCATAAAATAATTTATAATTTAGTACAAACTTTTCTATGATATATAGTGAAAATAATTTTCCTTTAGTGAAAATAATTTTCTGAATTTTCCTTTAGTGAAAATAATTTTCTGAATTTTATTTTTGTATCTGCTAGAAATGGTATGTACAGTATAATAGTTTTGAAAGAGGAAAATATCTCATTATTTAAAATAATTCATTTATTATTTCATACCTAGTATTGCATTAGAACTTTTTTGATTGGAATGAAGCTATCTGGGAACTGAAAATTTTTAGTGATTAATTTTGATAGCAATGAGATTTACTCTTCTTATTCATCTTTCTCCTGTT
The DNA here is from genome assembly GCA_000484575.1 of Olivierus martensii. Taxonomy (NCBI): domain Eukaryota; kingdom Metazoa; phylum Arthropoda; class Arachnida; order Scorpiones; family Buthidae; genus Olivierus; species Olivierus martensii. Next base: position 74,525 of record AYEL01088195.1, read on the forward strand.
TTGAAAGATTATATACTGTAATTATATAAATCATTTTACTTTAAAATTCATTTTCATAGATATTAGTAGTTTAGTATAAATAAATTTAGAGATATTTGAATTTTTCAGTTGCATTTAGCATTTTCAATAAAAATATTGTAATAGAAAAATTGGAAGTGGGATTTCTATAATAGATTTATTTTCAATATAGAGACGTATACACCACAACAACAGAATTATTTTAGATTTCAAAAACCATTTCGCAGGAATTATTGGTCCTCTTTAGCTGATGTTCTTTTATCCCTAAATTAAAAAAAACTGATATACTGTATATAACTTATATAATTAACAAGAGTAGAGTATTTTAAATATAAATACAAATAAAATAAATAAAAATATGAAATTTGTTTATATATAATAGCAAATAAAGTATTCTCATTATTTGTGAAACAAACACTTCATATAAAGAACATAAATACATCAAATGTAAAATTCTACTTTTCTGTGATGAGTTTTATATAATTTTATTTATTAAATCTAAATTAAGTGTATTTATAAAAAAATTAATGAAAATTGATTGTAGAAAGAGTAATTGGCAACATGGTAGCAGATAGGCACAAAACAACATGATGGCATTTTTGTCAAAAGATAAATAAAATTACCATAGTTCTCTAACAACAAACTAGGTTACAAGTACAAATTGAGCAGAAAAAGGAACACAGCACCTCTAGTGATGGGATTTCAAAACTCAGAAAAATCTTACAGCAATGGTGTCAAAGTGGAGTGACCATATAGTATTTATAGATCTTGATATTACTAATGATAAATGCCTAGCAGTAGCCATGTTTACTTGTTACAAAAGATCAATCTACATTTTCTTATTCTATTCTTATTTATGAAGCACTCAGTACATTAATATTTTTGAATTTATTTAAATATGAGCAGTTGCATATTTCTAATAATATAATTGAGAAGAAATAAGCATTTTTGGAAATAAATATGGTATATCCAGCGCTATTATAGGACATACTATTAGTGCAAAGAGGTTGCAACAGGATCACTTCATACATTTTTGATTGTATCTATACAGTATTTAATATATAAATATCTGCAAAAAATATTAATTTATATACAGTCATAACTATCCATAATTTAAAAAAAAAATAAGAATCAATAAGATGATTTTTGTTAGGAATAAATCTGGTAGAGCATATGAAGTTGTGACAGAAATGTGGTGTGACTAATTCTGTAAATCTTGTGATCTTAATGAAAATTTTTTGATTTTTGATGGACCTGTGTGTTAGCCGATCCCCTTCAAAAATTTTTCTGGGAAAAATTCTTGACTTATATACAAGTATATATAGTAGTTAAGAACCAAAAATCAGAGTTATTAGAAATTCAGAAGGAAAATTATTGTATAATTCCTGAATTTGAAATTTTAAAACATATTCTTAATTTTTAATTATTATACATGACATGAATCAAATTTCAAGTAAGCATATCTATGAACTATTAAAAATCAAGAATCACTTACAGAATATGATCATCATTATCTAAATATTGCCTTAAACAAAGATTACTATTTAGAATGCTCCATAGATTTTTTTCTAAATGTTTCATACTGAAATAATATTTTATCTAATTCTTCATTATAATGAATCAATTTATCTATAAATATAAAAAAATTTAATATTGAATTCATTTATTATATCACATTCTATGTATATTTGATATAATTTATTATTGTTATAATAATAATAATATTTATATGCAATGTTTCAGTTTAAGTTATTACTTATTTAATATAATAATATTAAATTATAAATGTAAAATTAATATACATACAATAGCAAAATAAATTAAGTATTTTATCATTCAAAAAATTTTTTTTTGTATATAGATGCTGATTTCATGAGGGTGTAACTGCTCTTATACATATTTGGTATGGGAGCAAATATTTTTTTGCCTTCAAAATGCAAAGAACATTAATAAATAAAAATAAATTACTGGTATATGTGATTGATTTATGTAAAAATATTGTCAGATTTTTTCTCATTGAATTTCCTATCAAAATAATTGCTAATTTTTGTATAATTTTTTTGTGAAAGTTATATAAACATTCAGATATTAGAAGTTATTCTCATGGCAAAAGTTAATAGTTAATATGTAATGTTTATGTGTATTTTATAAACAAACACTTCATGCCAATTACTTATTCTTCTACTTACAATAGGATTATGTTTTGATAATATCATTGTAAGCTGAAAAATTGAGTTGAAAATGGTCAACAATGATGATAATTTTAGTAGTAATAGTAGACAATGGAAGACTGGATCCTCCAAAGTTGTAAAATCATTTAAATATGATCCTGGATCTCATATGATAAAAAGTTATCCAAAATTGATCTCTGCTTTCAAGGCAATAATTTTAGTAGTAATAGTAGACAATGGAAGACTGGATCCTCTAAAGTTGTAAAATCATTTGAATATGATCCTGGATCTCATATGATAAAAAGTTATCCAAAATTGATCTCTGCTTTCAAGATGTAAAATTGTTTGGAACTGAATGAGGATCTTCCAAGATGTAAATGATTTATAATATGGTCATTTGCCAATTATAAATTTTTAATAAAATAAAAAAAGTATTTCTAGACAATATGTTACCTGAAAATAGCAAAGTTCAGAATATGCAATAGCAAACATAGATTGGATTATCATAAATCAATGATGATAATTATTGTAAATTGGGGAGTACTTGTATTGTTATTATACAAGTACTCCCCAATTTTGTTAACATTTTATAAAATATATAATTCATCAGAATTAAAGAAATTCAAAAAATTTTCATACAATTTACAAGAATAAGGTTTTGCTAATCTTATTATTTTAAAACAAAATTTTTATAAACTTAGATGATCTTCAATAGCAGAAAATTACAATGAAAGATCTGATACGCTTGTAGAAATCAGTTTATCAGCATTAAAGATTTACTTATCCATCCTTATTAACTAACTGCTATTTCATACTGTAAAAACTATAATGTAAATGAAAGCACTTCATGCAGTTGTGAAAAATTCTCAAAAATTATACTTTTATTGACTCGCTAACGTTTTCAGTACTATCGTACCCTCTTCAGTGATCCTCAACAGCCTATACTCGTCCCTATGCCTAGAACTGACCTGCATAGCATTATATAGATTCCTATTAGAGAATATCCTAGAAGCCCAAGAAAAGGCACCTCTACTAAGGGAGATAGCTCATCTAATCTACTATGGATTAGACCCATTACAAGTTTAAGGACAAAATTTATGAACAAACTAGAAGGGTTCCAATAGGAAGCCATTAGTGGGCTCATTAGCAGAGATAGTCCTTAGAAGCATGGAAAATCAAAAAGTACACACTTTCCAACTGCCCTTGAAATTCTGTTAGGTATATAGATGACATTATGATAGTATGGAAGAATAGCATGAGGATACAGGATTTAACTGAGGCTCTTATTCTAGACTCATATGGTCTCACCCTAAGGATGAAACAAAGAAGCAGGAGACTATCCACTATCTAGACATCCAAATAACAGTAGATAATGGCAGGCTGAGAACATCACATTTTTCAATCATTTTTAACATATACTAGACTCATTAATTGAGGTGATCGAGAAATTAAGTTCCAAGATAATCTGCAAAATTTCAGAATTATTGACAATATGAATTTAATATTAAAAAATAAGTTTCATACATACATAGAACATTTGAATATATGTATGTTATATATTATTTATTAAAAGAGAAAATATTGCTCATTGGCAGCACTAAGCTTCTTATAAACTATTGAACATAAATTACATAATATCATCTTATTGCATTTATAAAAATATCATATTAGCTCCAGTATAAGAAAAAGTCAATAATTTTTATGATGGCAGACTTTTAATAAAGAATATCATCTTGTTTATTATTCTAACATATTGAAGTGCAATTTACATTTACAGTAAATTTTCCATAAATACTAATATAAAATACAATTATAAAATTGACATTTTCTTCATATATTAATTTGTTCAAATCACATTTTAAATCTGTTTTAATGTGTATAAAATCAATTTCCCAGATGCATTTATAATAATCACTTTATATGCAGCATAAAATTTCTATTACTCATATAATACATAATCTTATTTTTGATTATTTATTATTATTTTGCACTATGCGCTTTTTATAAAATATATATATATATAATACAGTGATAAATTGTGAAGTCAGAACACTGATTTGCACTTCAATCATGTTGACTGGCTATATATTGTAATTATCATTTATTATACAGTAATAGCAAATCAATTTTAATTTTTATTAGCATATACAATTCTTTAGCAAATCCTAATAATATGTATAAATTTTATTTAAATAGGATAATATCTGCATGATATATCATTTTTACAAAGTGACATCAAGCAGATATGATTGATTCCTTAAAGAATTTCAATAATGCATATATATTTTATTCAAATTGGATAATATTTATCCAAAATATTGTCACAGAATAAATGAATATACTTTTGGGTAAAAACAGCACTAAATAGCAGCAAAGTTTATAACATTTATTAAACCTAACGTTTTTGCCTACATCGCTATCATCAGACACATTCTAAATCAAACACTCTACAAAAGAATAAACAGTTCTTTTAATAACATCTCACAAAGTCAAATAACAATGACGTCATCTACATAAATCATTAAATTAAAATCATTAAAAACTGTAGCTTAGTTTAATGATTTATGTAGATGATGTCATTGTTATTTGACTTCCTGAGACGTTATTAAAAGAACTGTTTATTCTTTTTGTAGAATGTTTGATTTAGAATGTGCCTGATGATGGCAATGTAGCCTAATACCAAAAGTAAAATTTTTTCTTAGAAATTTTAAAAGGATTTCAACATTAACACAATCTAGCATTGAATTAGGTCATTTTGAAATGGCAACAATGCATTGTGGCTATTGATTTTCATATTCTCTAATATCTAATAAAGAACATGAATTTTATTAAAACATTTAAAAAATGCTTATTGTCATGTAATTTATCAGTTAAGATTTACATCTGAATCTAAGGCTATCCTTTAATAATTGATTCCTGAATTAGTGTTTTTATGTTTAATAAATGTTATAAACTTTGCTGCTATTTAGTGCTGTTTTTATCCAAAAGTATATCTAATATAAGCAGTTGTTTGTTTTGGAATTTTGTATAAATGAATATCTTCACTCTTTCTTAAACCAATAATATTGATAGTTTTCAATAAGCATGGTCCTCTTATGTGATGTAATATTATATGATTTTATATAAGTTTGCAAATGATCATGCTAGTAAACAGACAAACCTAATTCACATATTCTTTTATTCCATATTTTTATAACTTTATATCATATAATATTACATGTGATATTATATGATATAATTACTTGTAATATATAATGCTACAATATTTCAAGTTATATTATATTACAAATAATATAATATAATTACTTACTATACAACTTTATAAGTAATTATAATATACAACTAATATACAACATTTAGCAGTATTCTGTTTTATATATATATAAGTTCTGTTTTATATATATATATATATATAAAACAGAACCCAAAAACCAAAATTGCACAATGACTAAAAAAGACAGCCACAACACATTGTGGCCAGTTCCAAATGACCAGACACCAATGTTCAACATTATTTTGCTTCATGGCCATCGTGAGGTAACCACAATGTGTTGTGGGCAACTCCACCGAAACCAGTACAAGTTCTGAGCATTTTGAAATGACCATAGACCATTCTGAAACTGATCAGGGATTGTGTTTGTAGTAGTAGCATTGCTAGTAGTAGCAGAATTTTGACCATTTAGCAATATATTGGCGATGACAACTAATTCACAAAAAAAGGAGTGACATTTGAACATGGGACTTCAATTATGTATATTTTTACAATACTTTTTTTAAATCATAAATGAAGTCTTACCAAAAGTAAAATTTTTTCTTAGAAATTTTAAAAGGATTTCAACATGAACACAATCTAGCATTAAATTAGGTCATTTTGAAATGGCAACAATGCATTGTGGCTATTGATTTTCATATTCTCTAATATCTAATAAAGAACATGAATTTTATTAAAACATTTAAAAAATGCTTATTGTCATGTAATTTATCAGTTAAGATTTACATCTGAATCTAAGGCTATCCTTTAATAATTGATTCCTGAAAATGAATTAATATAGTAGCATTTTTATAATTTATATAATCTGGACTTTCAATTGATTTTTTTTATATAATTTGGACTTCTTGGAGTTCAGTTCAGGAAAGTTTAGAGTATCATATGTTATTCCCATTCTACATAGTTCCAAGAATAACACAAAAAATGGTTGCTTCTGTATATGCAACTGAGGCTAAATTTAAGTAATAAAATTGCCTACATTTTCTGCTCATGTTATTTTCTCTTCTACAAAAAGCAGATAAATACGTATTTTACTTAATCTTCCTATTTTAAAATAAGTACATCTAGGAATAATTAACGAAACTCTTATAAATTCAGTTTTTAAAAATATATTAACTGATTACAAAGAAAGATTCAATAAAAAATAATATGTTAATAAATTTATAGAATTAAACTCAAGAAGGTTCTAGATAAATAAGAGGAAAATTATTTCTCATTCTTTTGTTAAATTAAAAATTGTAAATTAAAATAATTTTGTAAGTAGACATCATTTGGAAAACCCCTCCATAAACATTTTTTCCTGTTTATTCTTAGTTCTATAGATACTGTTCATTTATTCTTACAGGCACTGTTGTTATGATATTTCGAATTGCACAGAATTTTTTAACATTTAACACTTGGAACATCATGAAACCTTGTTGGGACCCAGAGGAGAGTCTTGATGCTTTCCATAACATACTACTACAAACACATGCCCTGATTTGTTTCAGAATGGTCGTGGGCATTTCAAAATGCTCAGAATGTGTATTGGTTTTGGCAGAGTTGCCCACAACATGTTGTGGTTAACTCACAATGGCCACAAAGCAAAATAATGTCTAGCATTGGTGATTGGTTATTTGGAACTGGCTACAATGCATTGAGGGTTTTTTAGGTCATTGTGTGATTTCAGTTTTTGGGCATAACATATATATATATCAGGTCATCCCATAAGTAATGTCGTTTTTTGCACATGTGAAGAAAACAAACAAAATTTACCTGAAACAGATTTTTTAATCATCGTAATTAGTGCCCCCAGTACCTACAACCTTCTCCCATTGTTCAATAAGTTTTTCAATGCCAGATTCGAAGAAGTCCATGAATTTCAATCCAAAAACTCAGACAGGGTTCAGTGTACCTCCTCGACATTTCAAAGTTTCCCCCCAGAAAAATAGTGTTTGATGCTGTGAAACAGATGGTAATCGGATGGTGCAAGATAAGGGGAATATGCTGGATGGGGAAGTTTTTCCCATTCAAACTCTTGCAACTTGGCACAAGTCATTCTGGCTGTATGTGGTTTCACATGGTCACTATGCCTTTATGATAAGAGTGCTAGACATTTTTCCTGCATACAGTGCATAGATGCTCTAGTTGCTGACAGTAGATGATTTGATTAAATGGCAGAAGCTCATAATGGATTATGCCTTGTATATCTTACCAAACATTCAAATAAAATCTTATGGGGGAACATGTCAAGATTTAGCCACCATTGCAGGCAGAATCTGTTTAGGAAGCCACTGATGTTTGTGCTTAATATTGTGATATAGAATCTATTTTTCATCTCCTATAATCACTCTTTTCAAAAATGGCTCCTTCCTTTCACAGGAGAGCAAAGAACTACAAATGTCCACACATTGTTGCAGATTTTGTGGTGTGAACTCATAAGGTATCCACTTATCCAGTTTTGATATACAATGAAAGTTCTGTAGATACCTGTGAATAGTTGAATGGATGATTGTGAATTCCTTGAGTGTTGCTCCTAGATTCTCCTCAACAGCAGCTCTCAGCACATCATTATCCTGCTCAGCAGGTCAGCATATCCGTGAGGGTCCTGTTCCCAAATTGGAATTTCAGGAACCAGTGTTAATACTTTCTGACATTCAGCATACCCTGTCCATATATGGCATTGATGTTTCATGTCACTACAGTTGCTGTATGCCCTCATTTAAACTCATACAGCATAATATGCCTTATGAGCTCTTCAGACACTGCCATTTTCTATAGACTTTAATGGCACAAGGGATGCATGTGCAATTGTTATTCTCTGCATCATATTACATGAAGAGCATGCTGTGCGATACGTCTTATCATGCCTTTGATCTACTTCATCGTCTGATCACCAGAAGCAATAGTTCTGTGGGACATGTGAAAAACAACATTACTTATGGAATGACCTGATATATGGTGTGTTCAAATAAAACCCATTTGAAATCTGCCACATGCTGAATTGGCATGTCAGTTTTGGAACGTGGCTGTTAAAGTGAAGCTGTGTGTGTTGCACATATGCAGTGCTCTTAAACTGTGCACTTGCATCATTTTAAACTCTGTCACAAGTGTTAGAAGGTGACCCACATGTTGACTATTCCCTCGGTCATTAAAAACTGAATTATAGCTTGCATATCCTGCTTAGATGGATTTTCAATTATACCAGGCATCTTTAACGTTATGTCATGCATTTAAAAATGATGCAAGTGCACAATTTAAGAGCACTGCACATGCGCATTCCAAACTGAAATGTCAACTCATCATTTGGCGTGTTTCGAACATGTTTCATTTGAACACTCCATATATATACAGGCATCCCTCAACTTTCACACATTCGACTTTCGAACAATTCGCTATTTCGCACATTTTTAAAAATTCAACTTTTTAAATATTTTTGTCGATAAGAAAAAATTTTCTTCCATAAAGAATGCTCCAAAGTGCTGTAGCTTGCTCTACATTCTCAGACACACATTACTTCCCACAAAAGCAAACTTCTCGGAATCGTATTCACTATTGTGTGTTCTGATCAAGAGGTCAAAACAGTTTGGGCCGATTGTTTAAATATGTTCTAGACCTCAGCCGCGGTCAGAACCACAGTTTTATAAAATTTGCATTGCATAAACGAAGCGTCTTAGTAGACATGACTCAGACGAAGTCTAGAAAACTGATTTCTAAAGTATATTTCTAGATTAGCCACTAGCTAGGTTTAGAATTTAGGCCGCGTCGTCTTGTGCATACATTAAATTTTCTTAGGTTGTAGAATCCTCCCTATTTAATTTGAATTATTATTAAGTGAACTATAATTTAAAAAATATATTAAATGTTTTAAGTGCAGTTTAAAACATTCTTCATTTCTTTACTTCAAACTTCCGCCATATTACTGATGTCATCAATAGAGCTCGTGATACTGATTGGCTGAAAATTTTCAAACAACGGGAGCGCATAGGAACTGTAGTAACAGACAAGTTTGTTTTAGCATGTTATAGAAATCTTTATCAAGAGAAGGAAAAAAAGGGAGGTATTCAACTAAATCTTGACAAGTTTATAAAGAAAACCCCCCGAAAGCACTTAAACACGTCTCTTTAACTTCATTCTGTATACATATTGATAAATAAACATTTTTAAAAAACAGTTTTTGGTGCACATTTTTTTACATCCCTCGACTTTCGAACATTCAACATTCGCACACACTTTCAGGAACCAATTATGTGCGAAAGTTGAGGGCCGCCTGTAATCTGACTTACTCAAATATTTTCCAAAATAAAAAAAATTTAAATATGAAAATCATTTTCACAAAGCTATCATACATCACATTATGATGTAAATTATACATAATAGCTATAGTAATAAGTTCATATATATCTCTCTCTATGTAATAGTAGGATATATATATATAGCCTGTAATTTTTCTATAATAATTTAAATATAACATAGGGAAAATTCTATTTTACATAAAATTCTTGCACAATATAATAATAATAATAATTTTTGTAATACAATATAACTATAGTATTAAGATTTGGTATATACAAATAAGGATTAATAAAAATCAAAACTTTTTATGAATAATTTTAAATCATTATCTATTAAGATTAAAATATGAAATATTTATGTATAAACCTACATTTTATTTTTAACAGATATCGGTGCTTAAAATGTTTCAACTTTGATCTTTGTCAAAATTGCTTCTTCTCAGGAAGAAAAGCCAAAAGTCATAAATTAACACATCCCATGCAAGAATATTGCACTGCAGTAAGTACACTATTTTTAATAATCAGTAAAAATATATATGTATATATATATATGAGAGGCCAAAAGTACTTTGTTTTTGTAAAATAAAATAGTTTTGAAAAAAATCATCAAAATCAGATGAATAGTTCACTCAAAAATGAAATGAAAATATTTTTGCATGCAAAAAGTTGACATTAATTTCTGATATATAAATAACAAACCAATACAAAGCATAACATCCCAAATCAATAAATTGAAAATCCAGAGTCTAATCAACAAGCAGGGCCGATTTTTGTCATGCACCGCACTTTCAATATAATGTATATTTGTTTCAGATTCTTCTTCATTCATTTTATTTTTAAATTTATCTATATTTTAGTATTTGCACACAAATAGACTTGTACTTTAGATAATTAGGTAATTATTTTTATTTTGTTGTTAAAATTTGTTTTGAAAAAACATTATATATTTAATTTATTTAATATATATTACAGTTATATCTTCGTAAAGACATTATGATATAAAAATACAATAAAAACAGGAGTACTGCGAAAAATTTATAAAAAGATTATTTAATTTTTTTGAAATACTCCTGTCTTTATTTTTTTTCTATATCTTACAGCAAAATGTCCTAATAGCAAATCTAACTAATGGGCAGCTGTCAGGATAATGCCAGAACCGAAAATATGTCACAGTCCGCCTATCGATAAGTATAAGCTAATCAAGGATATGCTCAAAATTCTTCCACCAGTGCCCAAGCACAGTTGAGCACAATATTGGATGGAGTTCCTCACAGCTTTTAGAGTGTTAGTAGAAATCTCTGCACAAGCTATAATGATGCAGTCTTGAAGATTCTCTACTGTTGTTGAAGGAATGTCATACACTCTCTCTCTCAGATATCCCCAGAGAGACTGGTGTAAAGATCAGGAAATTGATTACATGATCTTTGATTTTAGTTACTCATATATATTAATGCCACTTGCCAAAATAAATATTTTATTGGAACTTTAAAAATATACATATAAAATAAATTTTATAATACAAACACCAATATATCAATTTAAAAAAGTAAAATTTTACTTTACCCGAAGTGATCGAGTGCGTCACGCTGCCAACTTCAACCTGCATTCATATAAGTGCATCAGATAGGCGATGCGGCACATCAGGCAGTGCGGCGTCACCTATCTGATGCACTTATACAAATGCACGTTGGAGTCAACAGTGCGACGTGCTCGATCACACCAGGTAAAGTAAAATATTACTTTACTCTGAAGCAAGATTGATGTCGATGTATTGCATCATCATTAGGATGATATAGCTTCAGAAAATATCAAGGTAACAAATAATAATAAATTTTTATAATTTACATTAAAAATATTTTTTTATTGTTGTTATTGAATAACTGTTTTCTTTTCTAAAAAAAATTTCATATTCACAGTAAAAATTCCATTAGAATATATCTGTCACACGGCTCCCAAGAGACCATTCGAAGTTTCATTTTCCCTATAGTTGAGTTGAGTTGAGTTATCGTATTCAAATTTTTGATCGTATTTTAAAATGAGTGGAGCATCCTAATTATGATGTTATACATCGTTAGGATGATGTATGCAACGTGATTTCTAGACGTTAAGCGTGTGATCTTGAAGTTTTGATTTTGCTTAATGTAAACTTTTTTGATAGACTACAGTTTTTTTCAGTATAGATTTTAATATTATTTATTTAAAATCGTTATTTTAAGTATTATTTTTGTTACTTTTAATCTACTTTAATTAAATATAATAGGCATTTATCGATTACTAGTGAATGGATTAAAACATCTTAATTAATAATAATGAAAAATAAATCTATTTTTCATCCAAGTATGAATCCTAAGTAAGATTCTTGATTGATTGTCAAGAGTTTTCGTGTCACATCGTATTGTGTAGCGCGGCGTCACTTATCTGATTATGATATATAGATGTAGGTTGGTCAGTGGCGTGAAGTGCTCGATCGCTTCGGAGTAAGATAAAATTTTACTTGTTATTGTATTGAATGAATTATTGCAAAATTTCCTTCCTGATCTTAAGGAGACGTTCAGTAAGTTATGATTTTGCTTATTACTTCAATTTCTCCACCAAAAAAAGTTGATTTTTTTTTTACCCGTGTATAAGCCGACCCCCTTCTTCAGAATTTTTTTCTGAGAGAAAACCTTGGCTTATACACAAGTATATCCAGTAGTTTAAATTTTATAATTTCCAATTAACAAAATAATCAAGCATACATTGAAGATATCTACCAGAAATGTTTCTTAATTTAATAAAATTATATGTAATATGAATTCTTATAGAAAATCTGTCAGAAAAAACTATATACTTATGATATGGAAATGTATTACAATGATATTTTTTTCGATGTTATATATAATTGATTAAATTATCTTTTTAATATGTAAATAATTTTAAGACATTTGCAGACAAACAATACACTTCACTATCATTTATTAAGAGTTAAAATATGTTACTGAATATAAATAATTAGCTGTTATTCTTTTTAGAATGATAAATGGAAAAATCATTATATATAAGCTTGTTTAGGGAAGAAGTATTAATAAATCAAATATTTCCATTGGCTAAGCAAATTTAAATATTTTGTGAAAATAATAAAATCAAGGCAGTCATATAGTAAATCATTTTTATTGTGGCTTCTTTCTGTTATAGTAATACTGTCTGTGCAGTACAAAGATAAATTTTTTTATAATTTTAAAACTTTTCAAATTCAGTTCAATATCAGAATAAATATTACTTAGATAAAAAACAAATGGGCACTTAGATAAAAAAAAAAAAAAATTTACAGCATCAAAATATTGCAATCCAAAGAAAAAAAAAAAAAAAACAAATTTACAGCATCAAAATATTGCAATGCAAAGTGAAATCTGTCACATAATCACAAATAATCATATCTCCTAACCTATCCTCTAATCATATTTCCTAACAATAAGATTTTATTGAAATATTTGTTTGATATTTTCTACTGGAATAAATGATGATAAATCAGAAATCAGAATACACAATGGAAGTTTTGCTGCAGTTGACATGATTGAAAAACCTAAGAACTTTAAAGCCATCATGTTACATTCACAAAAATGCACACAAAACAAAGCTCTAAACAAGATAAATACTTTATTAACAGAAACGTTTTTGACCTTAACAGTAGGTCAACCTCAGTTGCAGCTGAGGTTGACCTACTGTTACGATTGTAAACCTACTGTTAAGGTTGTAAACGTTTCTGTTAATAAAGTATTTATCCTGTTTAGAGCTTTGTTTTTGTGTGCATGTTTGATTGAAAACCTATTTATACACATATAATTACCAAAATCACTTGAAAATAATAATCTTTTTTATATTAAATGATCAGAAATATTGGAAATTGCTATATTTCCATTTAAATTAACTGATTGTTTCTCTAATCCAGCATATATGGTTACAGGGCTTGTCAGATTATTGGATGTTCAATGAAAAAAATGGAATTACACAAACTGAATATGACTTCATTTATTAAGACTTTCCTGTCACTGTTTTTGCTATTCAAATCTTTAATAAACCCCCAAATTTATCCTGATTTTTTTAATGCCATAAATGATGGCTTGTCCAATCCATAAAATGAAGCCAAATCACTAAGCTTTTCTCCCACATTAAGTTTCTTAATTATTTCTGCCTTTTTGACCATAGTCAATGCTTTCTGTTTTCATTTTTCATTTTTTCCGATTTGTGATATTATGTAATGATAAATAACAAAACACTGATACAGCAAAAACACTATTTTATAGTAATTAGTGTACTGAACTTAAAAATTAGTCTGATTGTAAGCCTGAACAATGAACGAATAGTAACTAACAATTTCTTTACATCAGTTTCTCTTTCTTGCACATTGACAAGTTGTGGCATAAAATTTCATGTGGGTGGTGGAGAGTGTCAGACTACTGGAAGTGTCGGATTGGCAAAGGGTTGGACTACAGAGACTCAACTGTATATGTAAAATAGTTGCAGCCATTTTACTCATTAAAAGATATACACATTTCTAATCTTATTTGAAGTGCTGGATAAATTAATATTTTTGAATGTATTTAAATATGAACATTTACACATATTTACATATTTTTAATAATAGAATTGAGAAAGAATAATTTTTTTTTTAGAAATAAATATGGCAGAAATTATAGCTGCCAAAATTAACACTGCTAATATGAAGAAGATTCACCTCTTATATGATTTTTAATCCAGTTGTGCAGAATATGATATTTAAATGCATATCAAAATATTAATTTATTGAAAGAGAGTATATTCACATGTTTGTCCCTTTGAAGAACAAATATAGGAAATATATGAAGAAAGAAAAAAAGGATCCTTCTAGAAAAAATGTAATAAGTCATTAGAGGAAAAAATCCCCATCCACAGATGAATATTTTATGAACAGTCATACACAGCCATACAATTTTATAATAGAATCAGCAACATAATAAACTTTTATTAAGAATAAATATAGTTGATCAGAAAGTTGGTACTACTACTATATAAATAAAAACACAGCACTTCTTGCAGTAAAGTATCAAACTAAATTGAAGCAGTTTAATAGTATTGTTAATTATGGAGCTGAGCCAGCAACTACTACTATATATTATATAAGTACTTTATTAAAGTTATTTCTATATATTATATCCTATCCTTTTTTATCTTATTATAGCAAGTAAAATTGCATTGTACTACAAGAAAGTACCAGTATGATATGGCTTTAAATACCACAATAAAATAAAAAAAAAGTGATTAATATGCCAGAAGTAACTTATAAATACAGCTGATGATAATCTGTTTTAAGAAATGATAAAGAAAATTCGTCTAATGAGGAATAAACTGGAAAGATGGACAGGAATCTTAATACAAGCAAAAAATATTGACAGCATTGGCCAAAAAAATAGATATAAGTATGACTTGGAAATCAATTGGAAGTGGTGAAAGTAGTAAAAAAGTATGAAATATGATATAGTAAAAGTAATTGAAGTAAAACAGATGGGAATGAGTATAATGTAATCAGTGATAATTTTTGTAAAGTTTTATCCTATCTTGGATATGATGCATAAATAATAAAATGTAAGAGGTTTAAATATTGTAGAAAATAAAGAATATGCAAGTAAAAATATTTATAAAAGATATTTTACAACATAAATGGGATACATTGTAAACTTTCCACTTATTCTGATTAATGAAAAATAACTTAGCCCTTGAACAGAAATAAAAATTAAGTCATTTATTGCTAACAGAAAAAACTTAACAGCTCTAATTTAACTCTTATTATGTTTTTCTGTTAGTAATAAATGATTTAATTTTTATTGTTGTTTGAAAGTTAAGTAATTTTTTTGTTAATGGGATATATGCTATATAATGTAAACCTTATAGAATATGAATGTATAGAGTTATGAAAAGTTGTGTGTAAATATCATATTATTCCAAAAGTAATGCCTCACAATTTTTTTAAAAAAGTTTCTATTTTATAGCTTTTATTTTTTTGCAGATCATAAATGCATATATTAATATCATCATTTTATTTTTGTACATAATTCTATTGAACTCTATTATTTGCCATCTTGGAATATTGCCTGTATAACTGCATAGCAAGATATCTGTAGGTATTTATAAAATTAAAGATACATTCATATTTGTATTAAGTTTCAATACAGAAGTAGATGGATGACATTTTAATCCACGAAACTGAAGAACAACTTTCATGGCATTAAGTTAATCATCATCAAAGTTCTCGTGGCCACAATAAAATATAAATACAGTGTTTTACCATGGAAATATATAGATAAATATTGTGAGGTGTTAGTCACCTTTTTCAACTGCTTTCTATGTGGAAAATAAGATTTTGTTCCTAAAAGATTGAACTTACAAAATGTAACTTATAATAAAGATTTTTAAAAAAAATTGTGGGACATTATTTTTGGGGTGATATTTTTAATTATAAAATGTAAAAAATATTATAGATTTGTGTGTGTTTAATAATTAAAATTTAAATACTTTCAAATACATATAGGCAGCATTAAATGTTTTAGAACTGAAATGAAAATGGCAGTTTAAGCCAATAACATTTTTAAACCTTGTATATCATCATTTTTGAAGTGAATAACAAATAATTTCTGCTGTTATAATACTTTTATTGACCTGTATTTATTACTAATTTTTGGGAAATAGATATAATTCTAAGTAAATTTGTATTTAGTCTCCTACTTTTGTGCTTTAGT
This sequence comes from Olivierus martensii, assembly GCA_000484575.1. Lineage (NCBI taxonomy): Eukaryota > Metazoa > Arthropoda > Arachnida > Scorpiones > Buthidae > Olivierus > Olivierus martensii. The sequence continues at coordinate 91,008 of AYEL01088195.1, forward strand.
TTATTTCAAAATAGATATAATATATTATGGATTCATTTCCAGAAAAATTGCACTAAATTTAAATTTAATTATATATATTTGATTAAGAAGTAAGAACATAATTATTCACTATTGCTTATTAGTATTCTTCTTTATAACTATAAATATAATAATTTTCTTATCACAGTAGATTACCAATATATCAGTTTATAATCTTTAACAATTTTGTATTTAAATAAATTTTCATATCTCTAAAAGAAGAAATTTTTTTTTATTTCAGAGTACCTCTGGAGAAGATGTAAGAGATTTCACTCGTATTGTTCGCAATAAATTTAAATCAAAACGATACTTTAAAAAACATCCCAGGTTAGGATATCTTCCTGTTCAAACTGTATTAGAGGGAGATGATCTGGAAAGTCCTGCACCATCACCTCAGCATACTTTATCTTCTCAAGAAATGCATTCCAGATTAGAACTTTATGCTAACAGGTAATATATAGAGTATGATATTCAATAAAAACAAATTAGCTGAATGAATTTGATCAGATATTTCTTATATTAATAAGAATAATTATAGTATCTATATATTTATATAAAACACAGATTATGTATGTATGAATTTGAATATTACTCTTATGACCTAAAAAGCTGAAATTTGGAGATATTATGGAAGGACTTGGAAAAAAAAATGGAAATCTAAAATTCCATTCCAGAGAGATACAAAAGGGGGGATTTAAATCTTCAATGCTTATTTGATAGCTTAAAAATTGTTATTTCTTAACAATTTGAATGCTTCATTCTAAAAAAATTATTTCTTCACAAATTGACTGAAAAAATTTATATTCAAAAGAGAATTATAAAAATGGCAGTTTCCCAAATTTGACAGATTTTTAATATTAGTCCTATTTTAATGAAAATTAGTTATATTGAGGTTTTTCAGATTCATAATCTATAATCTGATTGGAAGTTTTTTTGAATTCAAAATGACAAATCCAATATAGCAATCTGAAACTCAACAGATATTTTAATTTAATCTGATTTTATTGTGTTGTTAACTGAATTGATTATCTGGAAATAATACAGCTTTCCTTCCAAAGGACATGGGCTCAAATCTTCCATTGGAAAATTTTTGATAGTCCAGGCCTGGACTATCAATTGCCATTTTAAACAGTCTGCCATTCTTTGATGTAAACAGCCTAAGGCAAAACTTCAATTCATACACTTAATAATCAATAGATTGAAAAATAGTGTAATTTTTTGAGAAAAAAGATACAGCAACCAAACTGCATAAATATTTGTGTTACTTGAAAAGAAATAGTTTATTTATCTATATCGGGGATTCTCAACCTTTTTTCTGTTGAGTAACACATTTTTATATTTTAAAATTTGGTGGCACACCTAAGTATTTTAAATAATAATTTAGATTTAACAACGAATTTTTATTAACATATGTATTTATTCTTATTTATTATATTCAGATTATAGACATACTCGTACACGGGATCATTAAATGGCAGCCCTTATTAAGTTATAGTAACACTGAGAATTTTGTCTTTTTAGAGAAAACTATAATTTTAATTTAATTAAATTTTGAATAATGACAAAAAGTTTTGGCTGTCGCAGAAATTCAAAGGTTAGATTTTTCTAACAATACCCTATTTATAGAAATTGGTACAGTGGTTCGACTGCAAAAAGAATATCCAACCAACCACGTTTCACTATTAATATATATAATTCATACAATTACATAAAAATACAATTCATTCTTAATTTTTGGCAGCACACCTTCAAAGGTTTGGCAGCACACTAGTGTGCCATGGCACAGTGGTTGAGAACCACTGATCTGTAATATAGATAGGCTTATATACTAATTGCATAATAAATTGTTAATGTGCATAACTTGAAAATCAATACCAAAATTTAGGGTTTGTTTTTTATCCCTATATAGCAGAATAAGTTTAGTATGCTGCCAACTATTCCATTGTTCTAAATATAAAGGGGGAATCATTAAAATTCACTTTGTAAAAAAAAATTGTATTTTAAAAATAGTTCAAAACAGCTCTTTAGCAAGTACAAAAACTTTATTTTGGCAAAACGTTTTCGAACCAAGATTGGTTCCTCATCAGTGCCATTCACTTTACAAGAATAGATCTTGGTTCGAAAACGTTTTGCCAAAATAAAGTTTTTGTGCTTGCTAAGAGCTGTTTTGAACTATTTTTAGAATATTAAGCAAGTTGTATTTTGTGCATTATAAAATTGTATTTTTTTGGCATATAATCAGATTTCAATAAAAATAAGATTGAAATTCAATGACATCCTGATAATTAAGAAATTTAACATCCATTCAGATCTAGTTTGAGTTTTTAGTTTTAATTTTTTTTGTTTTTACAAAATATTAAACCTGTTTAATTACATCCAAAAATATTCATTACTTGCTATTTTTGTCAAGTTGTAAAGAGTTCTGAATTTAAACTGCTGCTAATTAATCCAAATTCTTTGAAAGATTTATAGATTTTTTTATTGGTAAATCTTGTAAATTAGATTTATTTTCATTCTAAAAAAAAGAATCAATAAGCATTTTCCCTAAGATAAACTATTTAATCAAAAACATCTTCAGCTAATCTAAGGGAAAGTGTTTATTGATTATTTTTATTTAGATTTATAGTAAAGAGTCTTATATTATTATTTTCATTCAAAAAAGATTATCATCAATAAATATCAAACTTATTTTTCTCCTAATCATAATCTTACAATTGCAATTTTAATTGCTAATGCTTGATTAATAATACTGTATATTCAAAGAAAAATTGAAGAGTTATTGATAATATGCAGACATGATGGATATGACATTCGATTTTAAATACTTTATTGGAGTTAATATTTATATGATGTATTTAAAAATTATTTTATTTTATATAGATTAGCAGAAGTAGAACTACGAACAAGAAGCAATTCTACTCCTGATTCGTAAGTATTTTTGCTGAGAAAAATTTTCAAGTTTTTTAAAAATAAAGAAAATTATCATAAGCAGTTGATTAATATATTAAAATTATCTTTTCAGAAGTGAGGATGAACACCAACTAATAGCTCAGTATTGCCAAACACTTAGTGGTGAATTAGCTCTTCCTGTGGTAAGCTTAAAAATTTTCATTTTGTGAAATTCATAAAATTTCATAAGGAAATTTTTAGTGTGTTTGTTCAGTTGTGTATATTTCTCCCCCTTAAAAAATGTTAAACAGTTTGTATTCTCCCTCAAACTTTAATCAAAAATTTTCCAAAAATATAATCATATGCTCTTAATTTGATAAACAAAGATTCTTTGAATAAAATAGTAAATTTTATATAATTTTGCAAGTATATTTATTCATTTTTTAGTCCAATATAAATTAAGAAATAATCTATACCAAATTATTTAAATGCAAATATATATAACACATTAACAAGAACATGTCAATGCTGTATTTGTTCTATTTTTAATAAAGTATTTATAAAAATACTTTATTAATTCAAATATCAGAAAAGAAATCATTAATAAAAAATAGAAATTGCCATATATTTAATAAAAAATTGAAAAATCTATCAATCCAAATCCAAGCAATCCATATTAATTTTCTTCCAGAAAATTTATAAGAATGATAGATAAATTTAAAATCAGTATTAGAAAACCTTTGTAACTTAAGGAACATCTAATTTAAAATTTACAAACATTTGTACTTACAAATATGCCATTTTATTTTCAAATTTCAAAAACTCTTCAAGAATTTTAAATAATATGATAACAGAATAATCTAGCAACAAAGTTATTCAGAAGTCTGAAACATTTTAAATATTCATTACTAAAAGAACTACACAACAGGTACTATATTTTATTACAGTGAAATAAAAGTAAACTATCTAATTTTTAATATATCTTACAATTGCTCAGTGTGTCCACTTTTTCTGATGTAGCAGATATCAAGCCAATAATCCATTTTATTCCACATGTAAGTGAGCCTGTCACAATCAATCATTTTAATAGACATAGTGATATGGTTGTGAAGTCCATGAGATTAGCAGGGAGTGGAGGCACAAAGATTATATCCTTCACAGATTCCACAAGAAAAAGTCACATAATGTTAAACTCTGTGACCAGATATCTATCTTGTTGATAGATGTATGTATATCACTGTCTTCATTAAGCTGTGATATCAGCTAGTTCTCCAACCTGTCCATGTATGTCATCTTTGTGACAATGGGCTCTACAAAGAAACCACAGAAATTATGTGCAGGCAGTTTCCTCAAACAAACTTGAAGAGTTTGTCATTCTGTTGGTATAAAATTTACTATTAATCTGTATCATATTATTTGTGGTGACTACTTAAAATTTTTCACAGACTTCTGAATGATCCTGTATAATATAAATCCTATATAATTATTTAATGTATCACTGAAGTATTTCAAGATGGTGGTTGTTATACCAAAAATGATATTTGGAACTTTTATATATACTTGATATTTGGAACTTTTTAGTCAAATCTCTAAAATAAGAAATTTCTAATTGGTCCAATTATATAATATAAAATACAGTACAAATAGTCTTCAATTTACAATGGAGTTTGGTTTCATAAATTTCAAATCCCACCATTATAAGTCACTATATAACTCAAAAATTTATGTAGTGTCCTAGTGAGAAATCCATATTATCTTAATAAACATAAAGAACATAAAAATAAAAGAATCAGACAAAAAAAAAAGGGTTTTTTGCGTGCAAAAATTTAGGAAAAAAAAAGAAGTCAGTCTGATAATTTCTAAATTATATATATCCCGAAATTGAAGATCTGTCAATGTCTTGGTAATCTAACTGATAAGGTGTCGGGATGGTAGCCCGAAATACCTGGTTCGACTCCAGGCCAATGCAAATTTTTTATTTTGGGAAATTAGTTGAAATTAAAGTTCAATTATTAAATAACAGATGGTGCCACTTTAGACTAAATTTAAATAAATAATTATTAATCCAATAGATAGTGGCATCATAGCATAAATTAAAAATAATTATTAATTTGGCAGTTATTCAAAAATAACGCTAGAGGAAGTTTGGCTGGATTAGGATTATTTGGATTGCATAAATCCCCTTATAAATGTTGATTTATGAAAAAAAGGATGCTTTTCATATATGAAACCATTGGGTAAAGGAATGCCAGATCAATAGCAGAATTTATTGATGACATTGACATCATAAGTCAAGGATTACCTGTATATGCAATAGTTTCAGTACTTCTCTATGTCATGTAACAGTGGTTCATGAGTTACAAACAAAACTTACGTATGAATTACGATTTTTACTTAAGAAGCATTTATAATAAATAAAGCTCTAATGATTTTTCATTTATTGTTGCATTTAGCTTAAATTTGAAAATTACTTGACATTAATGCTTTGGAAATTCAAAATCAAATAGCAAAGAAGCTATATATCAGGTCATCCCATAAATAATGTTGTTTTTCACATGTCCCACAGAATTACTGCTTCTAGTGACCAGATGATGAAGTAGACCAAAGACATGATAAGACGTATCACAATGCATGCTCTTCATGTAATGTGAGACAGAGAACAGCAGTTGTACATGCATCCCTTGTGCTGCTAAAGTCTATAGGAAATGAACAGTGTCTGAAGAGCACATAAGGCAAATTATGCTGTATAAATTTAACCAAGGGCATACAGCAACTATAATGACAGAAAACATCAATACCATATATGGGCAGAGTATGCTGAATGTCAAAGTGTCAAGGCTGGTTTCAGAAATTCTGAATGAAAAACATATAATTCTGATTGTCATATCTGTGAGGGTCATCCTCACAGATATGACAACCTGTTGAGTGAATAATGATGTGCTGAGAGCTACTGTTGAGAGAAATCCAGAGGCAGCAGTTAAGGAATTGGCCACAATTGTCCATTCATCCCATTCAACTATTCACAGGCATCTTCAAAATTGAGTAAGTTGGTACCTCATACACTCTTGCCACAAATTCTGTTGACAGCATGTGGACATTTGCACTTTCTTGCTCTCCCATGAAAAGAGGGGTTATGGGAGATAAAAAATGGATTCTGTACCACAACATTAAGTGCAACCATCAGTGGCTTCCTAAACAGATTATGTCTGCAATAGTTACTAAATGTGGACATTTTCCATATAAGGATTTACTGAATGTTTGGTGGGATATGCAAGACATAATTCATACAAGCTTCTGTCACTGAATCAAAACATTACAGGGGAGATCTACTGACAGCAGCTAGAGTGTCTATTCTATGCATTGCCTTCAGGAAAAAACATCTGCATTCTTAATCATAAAGGCATGGTGACCATGTGAAATTACACATTTCCAGAATGACTTGTGCCAAGTTGCAAGAGTTTGGATGGGAAAAACTTCCCCATCTAGCATGTTTTCCTGACCTTGCACCATTCGATTACCATCTGTTTCGCAGTCTCAAACACTGTCTTTCTGGGGAAAAGCTTCAAACTGTTGAGAAAATGCATTGAACCCTGTCTGAGTTGTTTGGATTGAAATCCATGGACTTCTTCAAGTTTGGCATTCAAAACTTGTTGAACAGTGGGAGAAGGTTGTAAGTACTGGAGGCACTTATTATGATGATTAAAAAATCTGTTCCAGGTAAATTTTGTTTGTCTTCTTCATATATGGGAAAAAAAAGGAAATTATCTTATGGGATGATGTGATAGATACTTAAATAAATTTATAAATGTTCCCTGACTTATGCAAATAATTATATAATAAGAATTGAGTTTTCATAAAATGAAAACTCACCAAATAAATAGCTATCAAGTAATATGTTATCTTCAAAAAATGATGGATACCAAAACCAAATATTTTATTAGAAAATATATGATTTTCTTTAAACGAAGAAATAAAATGAATTATTTTTTCAGAACTGTAGTATATTTCAATAGAAAAATAATTTGTCTAAAGGAAAAATGTCAATATAAATATTTTATAATAAATTTTGTATTAAATATGAAAATGATATAAAAATTATGTTGCACATTAAATGCATTATATTGTTAGTGCGATATAATTACTGTTGGGAAGATAAAAAAGCTTTTATAATTATCCTCAAGATCTTAAGGTATATGAGCATATACCTTAAGATATTGCTGATTTGGAAAAATTCATTGTGAAGCAAATTCTATAAATTGGAAAGATTTATATCCATGTCATCAATAATTTGGTTGGCCCCATCTGCAATAGGACCAACAGAAATGGAAATCAACAAGCTAAGCTTTAAAACCCCTTTAAAAAATCTGAAAATTTGGAAATATATTCAGTAATATTAATAATAGCAGTATTTGCTTTTTCGGCTAAGAACTAATGGAATACTCTTAAATTTTTGATTAGAAGACCACTAACTGGTTCAAAAACCTGTACTAAGATAGAAAAGTATTACTGCTTAGTGCTGGACTGTTCTTGTTTTTTAATTTTCTGAAGTGGCAGAATATCTACAATTTTAGAAAATTAGTTGTTTCACTGGAAAATCAATTTATCAAGAGGATATTCTGAATCTAAGCAATAATTTGAAGGAACATATTTATGGTAGTTTTTTCTTTTTTTTTTACTAGAAATGACTATGAAAATATTAATTAAGTATCTTCATAGCTGTTTCCACTAGAATCTTTAATTTGTGCTGAAACTTCAATCATTTGTCACTTTGATGGTCTAGTTCAGGGGTGGCGCACTAAACCCCAGAGAAAAAAAAAATAAAATTTTTTATATAATTTACCTATATATATTTTAAATTTGAAATGACTGCATGTGAGTGTTTACTTATAATGCAAGAATAGCTGAATGGGTTTTCATGAAATAACTTTTGTTTAATTAGGAGATTTATTCAGGAATGTTTGAAGACAAGTATTGATGATTAGAAATTGATTTTATATATTGTAATTGGCATAAATTACTTGAGAAAAAATCCAAGATGGAAGAATAACGCTATTTGTGCAGTCTCATTGGGTTATAGCCATGTGACATGTTAACTGGCCGATACCATTGGATTACTATGATTGTTTCTTTGGTAACTGAGCAGTCTCATTGGATCATAATGGACACATGATTGCTGCACATGATTCCAATGAGACTGCTCAGTTACTAAATTAATGGCGGATTTCGAGTACTGTGTTTATATTAATATACTTAAGTTAACATATGTTAATATGCTTAAGTTAAACTTTGATTATGCTTAATGACCATGTAGTGGTGTGTTATTAGAGATATTTCATCTATATATATATATATATATGTAGAAATTGGTGTAAATTTACATTCTGATCAGTATATCAGATATGATTTTGAAAATTCCATTTCAACATTGGAAGAATATATAAGAGTTGGTTTTACTACTACTGAAAAAACTGGAATGATTCTTGGAATTTCTTCAGAAACTGGAGAATATTTGAATCTCATGATGTCTGCTAGTGGTAATTTTTTACTATATGTGTAAAGCTTATATATAAATAAAAAGATGCAATTTTATTTTATTAAATAATGTGATGAATTTATATATATATAAACTATTGTTTTTTAGGTAATCTGAGATTAGTATTTGATTTTGGGTTTGAACGTCATGAAATAATTATCAAAGACGAAAATTTTGCTTTGGGGCAGATTCATGATATAATCATTCAGCGAAGTCAGAAAGGATCTACAGTTATCATAAAAGTCAGTTTCTTGTCTTTTATTTTAATTTCCATTAAAATTTTAATATTTTAAACACTATTAAAAAAAATTTGTTTTTTAAATAGTAAGGTTTTTACCAAATTGTCATTTTTATATATAATTTAAACTTTTTTTCTTCACTAAATTCTATTGGAAAATTTTATTTTTTTATCAAATTTATGTTATATTTAATATCTTGCTTATGCTGCATAATTTTCTCTTTGTCTTCATGTAATCTTGTTGTAAAATACTGACAAATTATCATGAGAGTTGGTAATTTGTATTTTATAAATGCCAGATTTTTAAAACAACAACCTAAATTTTTTATCATTGAGAATAATAATAGATGAAATGTAAAGATTTTTGTTCCTTGTGGAAAAACTTAACTATATTATCCTTGGAAATGAAGATTTTTTTTTTTTATGTACTTTTGAGTTTGTTTCAATGTATTTCTATTTAGTTATTGAGCCACACACTTTTAAATTAAGCAATCTATTATGCCAAGATTATTGTAATAAACAATGTATCCTTATTAATGAAATTACAAATCTAATTTGTAGAAATGCTTATTTCCAGTTCCAAAATAAATATTACACATAATTTTATATGGGATACTTATGTGCTCACCACTACCACTTTACCTTACTGAAAAACTGGGTAGGAAAGAAAGAAAGCTAAAACCATTAATGAAATTAATCATTACATTAAATTCTATAGAAACTAAGTAGATGATGTATTCATTATTCTTATTAACCAAACAGCAGCAACAAGGTTTGTAGAAATTATTAATTATAATTCTTATAACCTTAAAATGAAATCTGAACAATTAAATAAAGAAACAATCTACTTCTTAAATATATGGTTTACTAAAGAAGTAGAATAATATGACACGAGTTTATAGAAAAGCCTCTTATGCTTCTACTTCCATCCAGGCATTATCTTTAGACTATGAATCTTTTAAAAATAACAATATTAGAGCTTTAACAATGAGAACTTACCATCTATGCTGACATTAATTAGATTTAAAGAAGAATTGAAACATATTAAAAACATGTTATAGCATCAAAAGCATAATTAATACTTAATATTATCAATAGAATTAAAAATAAATAATTTTATTGATAGAGTATTTAACACCACCAAAATTACTACAGTCCTCATATCATGAAGATAATGTGTCATATTTCAGCAAATTTAACATAATCACTTCAATATAACTATGATATAACTTGCAATATTTTCCTCATTTATCTCTAAATCTTAAAATGTCACTGTTTTCAATATCATTCTCAATGATAAAGAAATATCTAGGCCATTATTTGAAAAATCTGGCATTTATAAAATAGCAGTTACCAACTCTTGTAATAATTCATTAACATTTTATATTAGGATCACAAGAATATAGAGAATTATGCAAGATATTAAATATAACAGACATATTACTATACTCTGCAATAAAGCTTATGAAGAAAAATTATAATTGATTGGGATAACACCAAATTATAAATTCAGTATGTAATAAAGATTTCATCATTGAAAAATGGTGAAATCTTTTTTTCTTTTCCAGACATCTCCAAACTCTACAAAAATTTAATTTTAACATTATAATAATTAAAATAATAGAAATATATATGAAAGATCCCAAGAAATGTTAATTACAATAATAATTATTTTACTAAGAATTTTTCATTTTTTGACATAAAAATATGGATTACATGTAAAAACTTTGTTCCCAATTATTTTTGTAAATTGAAGAATATCTATATCACAAATATGTAGTATCAGATACTCATTTCTGTAATATCTTGTATTTACAGGTGGATAATTATGAACCAAAAGTAAGAACTTTTCCAATAGATGTCAAAGCTGATGCTCAATTTAACAGATTGAAAAGTATATATGTTGGAAGAAATGGTAATTATATTTTTATATTAAGTATCTGTTTATATATATATAGTAGAATACTTCAAATTGAATGGAACTGAGATTGTCCAAATTAACAAACACTTGGAATCGAATTTGTGCAGACAAATAGTGTGCTGTCTGCTTTATGCTATCATCTGGTGATAATAGATATTTCTTCTTTCTGCTAGCACACAACCAAGATGGCAGCTTATATGTAGAATACATATCGATATATAGATCATTAGGAATTCATTATTAGACAAAAATGAAACTTTTATAACTGAATGAAGCAAATAATAATTTTCCTATCATTTCTATGGCTCTGGTAATGAAATTATTTTTTTACAACCTGTGGTAGAAGTAATTATCTCTCTCAAAAATTTCCCATAAGAAACTTCTTGAAGAGTTTGAAGAGGAACTTCTGAAAGGTGTTAAAAAGTAGATAAACAACATTAAAATCTGTTTATATCTGTTTGTTTCATGTTTAATTTTGATTTATTAAATTGAATTATTATTATTAATTTATTTTTTTAGTATAAAAATAATATAACCATTACAACAAATATTTAAAAATCAATGACTAACATGATTATGCCAAGATATTGCTCCTGCAGGCAAATTAAAAAATCATTTCTAGATTCCATTCCTGTCTATGCTAAGCTCAAGGTTAAGTTGCAGTAAGAGTGGAGTGGAAACAATTTAAGCAGATTGTGTGCCATGCATTTGCTGCTGACTATTTGCACTAGTGCATTTTTTGTCTAAGCAGAGTAAGTGAAAATAGGCCATAAGATATTAATTCGTCTGTATAAAAACTCATCTACTTATCTATTGATAATAATGAAAAAAAAAGTTCTTATATAAATGTTAAAACAAATTTTTTTCTTTAAAATCAAACAAATTGTAATAATAAAGGTTAGTAATTTATCTAAATAAATGAAAACATGTTTAATCAAAAACTTTTGATTTTGTTGGTTATCATGGTTAAACTTAATGTTAAAAATGGGTTCCATTCTCAACAATAAAGTTTATAGAAAATTGATTCTTGGTTTATGAATTCTTACTTTGGTGCACTCCAGGAACAAATTAACTCGTAAAGTCCATTACTACTAAGGATCCCTTGTATGGTCTACTTGTACAGGACCCCTACCTTGTATGGTGTGGTTTCAAATGTGAATTTTGGTCTAATGCAGTTTTTATTATTGTACATATCAACATGGGTGTCACTAATTAGTGTTGCCAAAGTGCTGTAGGTGACAGTTGAGATCCACATTTATGCAGTAGTTTTTCTATTGGCTCTCACATAGACATGTTCTTTCCCCATGGCATTTTATTATTTACATTAATATTAGTATTTAATATTCTTTTATTATTTAAGTGTGAGTGAAAAGAGACAAACCAAAGAAGACACTGTTGGAGTAACAAAAAAAAAGGCAAGTGGTTGGCATTAGAGGAAAAACTTGAAATTGTAAAATGTCACGTGAAAATTCGATGAATGAGTCATTATATACAAACAGTTATTCAGATGAAAAAAGATTAAACAACATGGAATGAGCACTGCTTCTTATATGTCAAAAGTGATCATGAAAAATTGATTTTATACAATGGAAATTATGGAATGCCTTCTAATGATTTGGATTGAAGCAATATTTGTTTTTTTTTCTACAACTTTTATTTAATTACTAAAAAGAAGCACTACTCAGCAGGTGCAAAGCAATTAACCTTTAATGCTATTCTATTTTTTCACTATCACAAGAGAGGATAAGACTAAAAGAATGGTCTTGATTAAAGAAGTTGATTATAAAAATTACCTACAGAAGTACATCCACGATACGTCCCCTGTCCACCTGAAAAAAGATCCCACACAAGATTTGATGCATGAAGTGAATAAGATCCGTAAGGCTACTGATTTTCCTGATATTTGGAGACATTGTGTGATAAGGGCGCCTACGTGCCCCCGACTCTTTGCGTATTTGAAAACCCATAAAAGTCCTATTACGATTCGACCGATTGTAGAAAAGGTTAATGCTCCCTCGTACCACCTTGAGAAAAACTAGCGTCTTGGGCAATGAACTTAATAGGAAACACTGAAGACTCGACCACTATAACAACACAAGCACTTTGTAGATTAAGAGAAATAGCATGGGAGGATGGTGATACGATTGTAACTTTTGATTTTGAGAGCCTGTACCCCTCCCTGGAAATAGAACCTGTTTGCTTAGCATTTTATCACGATCATGGAAGGAGTTCTGTGATATGGAGGGAAATCATGACCCTTGGGGTAAAATGTATACATTTCTTAAGAATTCTAATAATAGGGCCATGCCTCCAACCCTATTAACTGACACTGATGGCAATGTGTGCTTTAGTTCTGACAAGGCAGTTGGAGTCATTATGGATTATTTTTTCCCTAGGGATGATCTCGGCCATGACAACACTATGCATCAGCTAATTCATTTCTGTGTTAAGCAGCCTTATGTTGCTGAGGACGATTTATATTTCTCCCGTGAGGAGATTCATGGGATTGTTAGTGGCTTGGCTAATAAAAAGGCATTGGGGCATGATGCTATCACTTCTGAAATTGGTAAACATATTTTCTCCGTACAACCTGATTTCATAGTTTCTATTTATAATGCATGTTTGCGGGAGGGTAAATTTCCAGATATTTGGAAGAAGGCAATTTGTAAGCTGATTCCTAAGCCTTGGTAAGCAGATCTTAGATAAACCAAATTGTTATTGGCCCATCAGCTTGCTGCCAGTTTTTGGTAAGGTATTAGAGAAGGCTTTAATTAATAGGATTAATCACTTCCTTCATAGAGGTCGAAAGTTGAATGATCGTCAATATGGGTTTACTCCACAACGTAGTACCATTGATGCTATGCTCTACGTTAAACAT